>BCLG01003546.1:11998-31739 GCA_001602295.1 Zoysia matrella
GTCACGCGGCGCGGCGCTGGCGACAGCAACAGGCGACGCCTGGGAAAACGAGGCAGATGGCGACGCGCGGCGCGGAGGACGGTTGCTAGAAAAATATAAAACTTGCGGTGGAAGAAAGAAAATAGGGAGAAATAAGATGGAGATTTGGTGCTAGGGTTGAGAGGGGGTATTTATAGGACGAAATTAGAATGAGGGGTTAGGGATTAATCTGGGATTAATAAATAATCATGAAATAATTAAAAAGCCTGGAGAGATTTAATTAGAGAAGAGATATTTAGAGATCCGAAAATTAATTAGGGAAAATCCGAGAAATAATTTTAGTCAACGTAAAAATTACGTGGGCTAAATTATTTCGATACCGGATTAATTTAGACGAACGGATTTCGGAACGAATGAATTTTGATCGGAATGAAATATTGAGACAGACAATTAAATTGGAATGAAAATTGGGAAAATTGCCACTTTATTAACTCAAAAATTCGGGATGTTACAGACTCCCCCCTTACAGGATCTCGTCCTCGAGATCAAGAAGCAGACTCAAACAGATAGGGAAACTCTTTTCTCAGATCATCTTCCTTCTCCCAGGTAGCCTCTCGCTCAGTGTGGTTGCTCCACTGAACTTTGAGAAACTTGATCTTGGACCTCCGCGTTTCCTTGAACACCTCATCAAGAATCTTCACCGGGTACTTCAGGTACTCGAGCGTGTCCTGGATATCCAAAGCATCAAGGACAACTCGCTCCTCCGACACTCGAAGACACTTCTTCAAGTGAGAGACGTGAAACACCGGATGCACACCCGCAAGCTCAGATGGCAAGTCCAATCTGTAAGCAAGATCACCGATCTTTCTGAGAATCCGGAAAGGACCAACAAACCTCGGAGCCAACTTCCCTCGGACATGGAAGTGAGGCGTGGCACGGAGAGGTGACACCTTGAGATACACCCAATCATCAACCTCAAAAGAAAGGAGCCTCCTCCTCTTATCCGCATAGCTCTTCTGACGGCTCTGAGCAATCCGAAGATGCTCTCTGACCTTCTCAACCTTCTCCTCAGCAGCTCGAATAGAGTCAGGACCAAAGAAAGATCTCTCGCCAACCTCTGACCACATGAGCGGGGTACGACATCTCCTACCATACAACACCTCAAAAGGTGACATACCCAAACTGGCCTGGAAACTGTTGTTGTAAGAGAACTCTGCAAAAGAAAGACTGTCCTCCCAGCTCTGCCCATAGGTGATCACGCAAGCTCTCAACATATCCTCTAGAATCTGGTTCACACGCTCCGTCTGACCATCTGTCTGAGGATGATAAGCTGAACCGTACACCAAGTGTGTACCCATAGCCTCATGCAAGCTCCTCCAGAATCTCGCGGTAAACTGAGGCCCGCGATCAGACAGAATGCTCCTCGGTGCACCATTCAACCTCACAATGTGATCGATGTACAGCTTGACCAACTGATCAACTGAGTACCTCTCATTCACAGGAATGAAATGAGCGGTCTTAGTCAATCGATCCACCACCACCAAGATAGCATTATGGCGGCAAGACGTCAACGGCAAACCTGTGATGAAATCCATACTGATGTCATTCCACTTCCAGGAGGGGATCGACAATGGCTTCAGCAATCCAGCTGGCCTCTGGTGCTCAGCCTTAACTCGCCGACAAACATCACACAAGGCAACATACTCAGCAATGTCTGCCTTCATGCCAACCCACCAAAAACGAGTTCTCAGATCCTCAAACATCTTGGTGCAACCTGAGTGGATAGAAAACCTCGAATCATGAGCCTCTCTGAGAATAGCATCCCGCAACTCTGGCACTCTGGGAACACAGATACGGTTCTCAAACCACAAAACACCCTGCTGATCCACACGGAAACCCGGTGCTTTGCCTCTCTTCATCTTTTTCAAGATCGACTGAACCTCTCTATCAAGTTTCTGAGCTGACTTGATCTCCTCAATCAACAATGGTTGCAACTTAAGCTCGCACAAGAAACCCTGAGAAACAATCTCAACTCTCAAACTGATCAAATCTGCAAGAATCTCTGACTGCTCAGACAACAAAGAAGAACAATAAGCCTTACGACTCAAAGCATCGGCTACCACATTAGCTTTACCCGGGTGATAGTTAATGCTAAGATCGTAATCCTTGATCAACTCAAGCCACCTTCTCTGCCTCATGTTCAGCTCCGACTGAGTGAAGATGTACTTGAGACTCTTATGATCGGTGAAGATCTCGCATCTGTTGCCGATCAGGTAGTGGCTCCAAATCTTTAAAGCATGCACAACAGCTGCCAACTCAAGATCATGAGTCGGATAGTTCATCTCATGCTTCTTCAACTGCCTAGAAGCATAGCAAACAAACTTTTTGTTCTGCATCAGCACACAACCCAATCCCTGACGAGAAGCATCACAGAAAATCTGGAAATCCTGGTGAATATCCAGTAAGGTCAGAACAGGCGCAGATATCAGCCTCATCTTCAGCTCCTGAAAACTCCTCTCACAAGCATCTGACCAGACAAACGGCACACCCAACTGAGTCAACTCGGTCATAGGCTTAGCAATTCTGGAGAAGTTCTCAATGAATCGACGATAGTAACCTGCCAATTAAAGAAAACTCCTCACCTCAGAGATTGACCTCGAAGACTCCCACTCCACAACAGCCTTGACCTTCTCAGGATCGATAGAAATGCCCTCAGCTATGACAACATGACCGAGAAAAGCAACCTTCTCAAACCAAAACTTACACTTGCTGAACTTGGCATACAGCTGATGAGATTTCAACCTCCTAAGCACAACTCTCAGATGCTGCTCATGCCCTTCGGCTGACTTGGAATAGACGAGGATATCATCAATGAAAACCACCACGAACTTATCCAGCTCAGCCATGAACACCTTGTTCATCATGTTCATGAAGTAGGCAGGGGCATTAGTGAGTCTAAAAGAAACGACCAGGAACTCATAAGACTCATACCTCGTCACGAACGAAGTCTTCGAAATATCAGAAGGTCGAATCTTCATCTGGTGATACCCCGATCTCAAATCAATCGAGGAAAAGAACTTCGCACCCTTCAACTGATCAAACAGATCATCGATCTTCGGCAAAGGGTACTTGTTCTTTATCGTCACCTCGTTTAAAGAACGATAGTCAACGCACATGCGCATTGACCCATCCTTCTTCACGAACAGCACTGGGGCTCCCCCACGGTGAAGCACTCGGCCGAATAAGCCCTTTACTCAAGAGTTCATCAATGTGCTCCTTAAGTAAAGCAAGCTCATCAGAAGACATCTGATACGGCCGCTTGGCAATCGGCACGGTACCAGGAAGAAGATCGATCACGAACTCAACATCTCGATCTGGAGAATGTCTCGGCAACTCATCGGGAAACACCTCTGGAAACTCTCGAACAACAGGAATCTGCTCCAAAGATAACTCCTGCAAGCTGCAAACTAAAGGTGAAACTCTGAATGCTCGAGGAGCACACACCACTCGAACACCGTGGTGGTT
Organism: Zoysia matrella; assembly: GCA_001602295.1. Lineage (NCBI taxonomy): Eukaryota > Viridiplantae > Streptophyta > Magnoliopsida > Poales > Poaceae > Zoysia > Zoysia matrella. The sequence continues at coordinate 15,503 of BCLG01003546.1, forward strand.
GATCAAAGACACAACCCTCTCAGCACAAGTGATGACTCCCTGGTGCCTGGCTAGCCAATCCATCCTCAAGATGACATCAATGTCACGTGAGGGAAGGACGATGAGATCGGCTAGGAAAACCACACCCTCTATCAAGATCCTAACACCTCTACACTCAACACGACTCTTGTAGACTACAAGAGGTGAAGTGGTAAGTGTAAGTATAGCTAAGAGTGAGGCAGGAAGACTGTGTGTAGACGCAAACGTCGACGACACAAACGAATACGTAGCCCCCGAATCGAACAAAACCGTCGCTAGGTGAGAGTGAACCAAGAACTCACCAACGACGACGTCCGGTGCCTCCTGAGCCTCCTCCACCGAGATGTGGTTCAGGCGCCTGCGCGTGACGCTCGGCTGAGCAGCGCCACGGCCCGCTAAACGCACTCCTCGTCCTCCTAACTGGTGCGGTGGCCTAGCGGGAGTGGCAAACTGAGCACCACCTCCCCCAGGTCCCTGCTGCTGGCGCTTCGGACACTGAAACGCCTTGTGACCCTCTTGGCCACACTCGAAGCAGCGAACTGAGGGCTAACCCCCTGTCGGATAGAAAGAGGACTGCTGCTGCTGGAAGGCACCTCTTTGGCGCTGAGAACTCTGCTGCTGGACTGAAGCTGGAGCAGGAGCAGTAGATCGGGCGAAGGTGGACTGTCCCGATCCCTGCTAGAAAGAACCACTAAAACGCTGACGCTGCGAAGCCTCACGACTGGGTTCCTGGCCAAGAGCTCTCCTCTTAGCATCTCTGGACCGGTCGAGCTTCTGAAGTGACACCTCCAAAGCTAGACATCTATCAATCAGCTCACGAAGGGTTCTCTAAACACCTGCGTCCAGGTACGGAAGCATCTCAAGACGTAGGCCCTTGCGGAACCAGTACATCTTGCGATGCTCAGTCGAGACCTCCTTAGGTGCAAAATGACTCAGCTGAGTGAAGCGGTTGGCGTACTCAGTGACAGTCATACTCTCCTGACGAAGAGTACGAAACTCCTCCGTCTTCGCCTCTATGGCTCCCTCTGAGATGTGGAAACCACGGAAAGCGGTGACGAAATCGTCCCAGGTGAACAGCTCGAGCTCGTCAAGTGTGGCGTACAGAGTGTCCCACCAAACACCAGCTGCACCTGTTAACTGGTGTGCTGCCAGACGAATTGCCTCCTGGTCGTCACACTGAATCAGGTCCAGCTTCTTCTCGATATCCCTGATCCAGTCGTCAGCATCTAGAGGGTCGACTGCACGGTCAAAAGTAGGAGGGCACATGTTCAGAAACATCGCCATGCGAGAACCGGCTGACTGGTGGTACGGTGCTGTGTCAGCAGCAGGAGCACGGCCACGAGGCTGCTGCTGTGACTGCTCGACGATACGCTCAAGCAGAAGCGTCTGTCGGGCCATCACCTCCGCCAGGTTCGGAGCAACTGGAAGCTCCTCACCAGGCGCGGCAACTCCAGCAGGCTCGAACTTTGGGTCCATGGCAACTCCTCTGCCACGACCCTCAGCCTGAGGGGCAGAGGCTCCAGCACGGCCACGCCCACGGCCACGCCCTCGACCAACGTCAGACGCGTCAGCCGCAGGTGGCACTAGTACACGGCCTCCAGCACCGCGACCACGACCTCTGGGGACAGCACCACGACCACGCCCAGCGGGTGGCGGTACCTCAGGGTCCTTCAGAGCGGCCTCCTCAAAACGAGTGTGAAGGTGTCCAGACCTCCTCAGAGCCATCTGTTGTAAGAAAACAATTCTGGTTAGAAAGATAGCATTAGCAGAAACAAAATTACTGGAGAAGATAGAAAGCGAGCAGATTAGAACGAAGGTATCTAAACAAGCACTATTCTAAGCAAACAAGACTACCACCAAGCAGACGACGAGATTTAAGAAAACAACTTTCACGATAAAGGTTTATTAACACATTAGGAAATCTAGAAATAATCCTTAATTACGTCCAGTTATACAGTTACGCTCTTACGGTCAAGTATGGCTCTGATACCACTTGTAACGACCGGGTTTTCACTTACCTTTCGATAAGTCCCGATCTCTCGTGATATTGCCAATCCTAAGAGTTTGGCAATCACGATATCACAAGCGATCAATCAAGAAACCATAACAGAAATATTAAACAAGAAACAAATTAGGAAAATAGTATATCAGAGTGAAATTATTAGAATAAAATCCTCCAAAGGGGTTCCATCGGCACGCAGGCTGGAAATATCTCAGAGCAGAAATATCTCTATCGTGAATCCAACAAAAGCAACAGCGGAAGCATCAACATGGCAGCGGTAGCGAACCTCCTCCACACAGGCTAGCTCGAGCGCAGGAGCGGACGTCACGGGCCGTCAGAGACGTAGTCGAAGTCGAAGCTGAGCGAATCCTCTGAAAACAACAAATTAGAAAGCCGTGAGTACGAATACTCAGCAAACCACGTACTACCTAACAACAATGTATGCATGCAAATGGTTTCAAGGGTAAAGGCATGGCTCAAGTGCTAAATGCAAGTTTAAAACATTTAATTTATTTAAAGATGCAAGAAAGCTTTATTTTCAAACTTGTCAAATTTTATTATCTTGCCCCGCAGAGATCTCCGTTATCTCGGGCGAGGGTTCATTTTAATGCCGATGTAATCTCCACACTCGGCCACAGCTCAAAGGCCGGAGTCAAAAACATTTGAAAAAGAAGAGAAGAAAGAAAAACAAAATTACTCAACGAGGAGCACAACTCAGGGTGGTGTCCTTCTAAAAGGACGTGGCAATGCGCATCGACTAAAACTCTGCAGAGGTTATGCACCTAGACCCACGAGAAGCGTCATCAAAAACTACCGTCGTAGTCCCGACGAACACACAAGACCCGTCCACAAGCTTTAACTGGCGTCATCCGTCCTCCAGGATAGAGATCCCAAAAACCTACGTAATCGGGTCCTGGAGCAATAAAGAGCCTACCACTGATCAGGTGGGGTATCTCGATCTCATGTGGGGAGTCAAAGCTCAACACCACACTAACACTACACCGCCAACCCACGGGTAAACAACCAGTCTCGGCAAGCTTTAAGATCAAGCCAACTGCCCATACAGGGTAACGTGATGTGCATGGTTGTCAACTGAGCATACAAGGCTCGAAGGACTCGGTCTTTAATTGCCGAGGCAGGCACCAACTCCAACCTCAACCCCAACAACAAGTCTCACGGAAAGATCCCAGCCCGGATCTTCCCGTTGTACCCGCAACAGGTACGCCCAAAGGGACTTTCCAAATGTCCCCTAGCTCCTCATACTCTAACCTGCCCCCGCTAAATAGTTATATATAGTTATTTGTAATACTCACACATTTAAAGCACAGTTCAAAAGCATTTAACACAATTTCATTTTATGGTGATAGGTGTGAGATGAAAATAAATACGACTAAGCATGGCTAAGCATAAAAGTAAAACAAATGTACTAAAGCAATCCTAGGGTTAATATTTGTGGAACAGTAAATAGGCACGACTTAGAAATGTTGCTAGCACATTTTAAAATTGTTGGCATGCAAATTAAGGTTGCAAACAAAACATGCAGTTTAAAATGCTAGGAACAAAGTGATCAAGGAACGCGGCTTGCCTAACAAATCGGGATCGAAGTCGGGATCTAGATCATCGAACTGAACTGACTCGCAGAACTCCTTCTCGAGAACAGCAGCTAATCACAACACGAACAAAAGGAATTAGACACTAATTACGCGACAAAGAATAAAACTGGAATTAAAATCTAAATCAAAATTACTAAACTAAACGCGCGCAAAACGTTTCGCAGAACAACCCTACACGACAAATGAGACGAGACTATTTAACGAAACAATTTCGAGATTAAACGGAGATCAAACGGGATTCTCAAAAATTGTAGACAATCGAGAGCACAAGGATTTACATAAATTGCAGAATAATTAATCGCAGATTTAAATTAGCAATTAATTTAACAATTAATCGGAAAGGAAAAAAAAGGAATTGAAGAGATAGAAATTAATCTCATCGGGATCTGAAAATCGGAACTCGGAAGTAGCACCGGAGGAAATCAGAGATGGAGAAAATGGAAACTGGAGTACTGCACCGCGCACAGAAAAACTTGGAGCAGTGACGACGACTGAGGCTGACACGATGTCGAGAGACGGCAGCAGGGATCAGCACCACATGGACGGCGGGGACCAGCGCTCTCCAGCAGCGGGGCTCGGGTGACGCACGGAGATCGAGGTTGACGACGACGCACTCGGCACCAGGACAGCACGCGCCACACGGACCAACGGATCGCGTGGTGAAGGAGTCCAGCGACGCGGAAGCAGAGGCAGGCGCAGATCTCCAAGCGCTGACGGCGTCGGCAACGGAGCAGAGGCAGTCGGGCGCGCAGGCGTTGACGGCGACGCAGAGGACGGCGCACAGACGAGGAAAGCGTCACGCGGCGAGGCGCCGGCGACAGCGACGGGCGACGCCTAGGAAAACGAGGCAGACGGCGATGCGCGGCGCGGAGGACGGTTGCCAGAAAAATATAGAACTTGCGGTGGAAGAAAGAAAATGGGAAGAAATGAGATGGAGATTTGGGCCTAGGGTTGAGAGGGGGTATTTATAGGAGGGAATTAGAATGAGGGGTTAGGGATTAATCTGGAATTAATAAATAATCGCGAAATAATTAAAAAGGCTGGAGAGATTTAATTAGAGAAGAGATATTTAGAGACCTGAAAATTAATTAGGGAAAATCTGAGAAATAATTTTAGTCAACGTAAACTAAATTATTTCGACACCGGATTAATTTAGACGAACGGATTTCGGAACGAATGAATTTTGATCGGAACGAAATATTGAGACAGACAATTAAATTGGAATGAAAATTGGAAAAATTGCCACTTTATTAACTCGAAAATTCGAGATATTACAGGTAGACTTAAAGCATTCTTATATATAGGTACTGGATTTGGTGGGAATAGGGATAGCTAAATTTTAGATATTGATATAGATATTTGTTGGATTGTTATTTATTATTTAAGTATCTAAAGTAATGTTTAGATACTTGATTTAGGTATCTATTGATGTTGCTCTAAGCGGCTATATCTGGGCGTCAAACATGCCAATGGCTTGCCGGTGAGGAGGTTCTTTAACCCCTCATATCAACTTGAATTTTCTTGAGTAAACATGCCTTTTAGGTGAATTGTTTTTTGAGACACCTTTTAGGTGAATTCAAGAGCTAGCACTTTCCAGGTTTGTATCAGAGAAATAAAAAGGATAGAAAAGTGCAACAAGTATACGTCTGATTTCATCCATAAACTCGCAAATTAAAGAAGATACCACTTCAAGACGGAGAATTGAACTTGAAATTAAATAGTTTGAGGCCTCTAATCATACAGTATCAATCCACGCAACAGCCAAGCTGGTATACAACTGCCACTCCGCTATAAAATATTCTGGGAAGAGGCTGCGCTTTGAGGAGTTTGGTTAAGTCAACAATCCACTTGGATTATCAGCTTATCAATATTTTAATTATAAAAGGGAGCCAGGTCACCAAGCTCAGCTATGTCATCTCGGGTTCTCAACGCGAGGGGCCAGGCCAGCCAATGGTGTGCGGAAACGAATCCTGAATCTTGGAAGGTCAGAGCTAGCAAGCTAATTAAGGAGAGAATGAACTCCCGGAATAAACTAAGTACAGACTAATCAACCAGCATGATGACCTACCAGATGATGCAAAATCAAGCTGAGGTATTGTGTATTGGGGAACTCTGCTGGCCAACAACGATCGAGTTGCCACATTCACCTGTTGGGGTCGCCGGCGCGTGGGAGCCTGAAAAGGTCATGCATGGCTTATCCCCGGGCCGTGAAGTCCATAAAGTACCAACCAATGGGATTCATTTCAACAAACTATCATCGGAAGGGTTTGACATTCTGTCAGGATTATGTTGCCATTAGCTACCCCCATCTGTGCATAATTAATCCATGAATGTCGACTCATTTATGCTTGTCTCTTCATAAACGGTCAGGTGCCAAGACAATGACTGCCATTCTTTTTCCCTGGCTCATGTTCATGTTCATCGACATGTCGGCACGTCTTTGTGTTCCTACTAAGAGATCGTACATCGATCATATATCAATTTTTATGAAAGGGAAGATGAGCAACATATATGCCAACGATATATCTGTAAGAGTTGCTTGATCCGTTGATCGATTGCTCTCGATCATCTACTCAGCTAGCCAGATAAAACCATGGCACATGCCGACATATGGACACACGCGTTCTGCGCGTCATTTGATTGGCAGGCTTCATTTCATGTGTATGTCCGGTACCAACAGCTGATGCCAACCAAGAATCCAAATTCATTTCAGCGTTTTTGGAAGGGCCGTATGAATGAACTAAAATATGCAGGTTTTGTTGCTTGATTTTGCCCCCTAGCTAGCAAAAGGCCATCAGCCAGAGGTGATGCAAGATCCCCCAAGGTCAGATGTAGAATCATCAGCCACGCCAGTAGGATCACGCGCTGACGAGGATCCACTGTCCGCGGGGGTTCGACATACACAAGAATTACTTGGGTTGCTCTCCGTGCCATACGTACGCACACAAGATTCTTATATAAATTTGCTAATTGCAGCAACAAAAAACAGCTCGGTACAGTGCATACAATAAAAATCCGGTAAACTTGCATGTTTGATTGACACATCATTGTACTTATTTAACTTGCGGTGTTCTTTTGTTTATATCGATCCCAAGAATATCAAGTCAACGCTTTCGTGGCAAAGGTCCCAAGGAAATGTACTTTCCGGTAAGCTTAATTTATCATAGGACAGAGATCGTCGATGGTGCAATGTCCAAAGTGGGGTAAAACAGCAAGCTTTCTATTAGTAATTGCACTACTACAAAATTTCTGGTAATCTCATCTTTATTCCATTGTTAATTTGTTAGTGACAGACTGTTTAGGGTACTACGTACACCTAGTCATGCTGACGACCTGGGTATCCAATAATTAAGCAAATGAATGATTATCAACTGAGTATATCCACTTACTCTCTCTATTTCTGAATTATTGTCGTCGTTCACTTTTAACATCAACTTTAACTATTTATTTTATTCAAAAATTAGTTAAAATATATAAAATTATAAATTGAGTTCAAATATCTTTAATGTACAATAAATAATATAATATTTAATTAAAAAATTTAAATAAAATAAATAATCGATGTTGATGTTAAAAATCAATGATAACATTAATTTAAAAATGGAGGATGTACTGCCCATCTATCTGGGTTGTGCCTCTGACGAACGTCGAAGAAACCAGTTCTAAATGCAGGGGCAAGGGAGCAGGAGCTGACGTGCTCTAACATAGTCAGAGGGCGTGTCCTCTCTCTCCTCCAACCAGGCGCATCTGGCCCGGTATCATGGCTAGATCGACAACATTTGAAACTCCTGTCATTGGTGAGCAGCGAGCCAGCGACGCGCCCCATCCGCTAGCACGGTGCGACGGAACATTTCGGTTCCGTGCACGCGGCGGCCTTCGATGGTCCCATAAGATCAACCCACCTCTGGTGTTGAACGTAATTAACTTCCCCATTGGCCCCTGGCCGTCTCCAACCATCATGTGCCCCGGCGGGCCACCTGCGCTGCGCGCGCTCCTCGCTGCCGTCGCGCTATATAAACTAGACGCGGGGACTCCAGCCTGCAAGCAAGCAGCCACTTCCAGTGTTGACAGGAAGTCTTAAGTCAGGGTCCTCAGGGAGGGAAGCGAGACACACACGCCGGCGGTCACATGGCTGACGAGCAAACCAAGCCGGCGGCGATGGAGGTGGAGGGCGCCGAGGCGGCGACCACCAAGCCGCGGTTCAGGATGCCGGTGGACTCCGACAGCAAGGCCACCGAGTTCTGGCTCTTCTCCTTCGCGAGGCCGCACATGCTCTGCTTCCAGACGGCCTGGTTCTCCTTCTTCTGCTGTTTCCTCTCGACCTTCGCGGCGCCGCCGCTGCTGCCCCTCCTCCGCGACACGCTCGGGCTCACAGCCACGGACATCGGCAACGCCGGCGTCACGTCCGTGGCGGGCGCGGTCTTCGCGCGTCTGGCCATGGGCACGGCGTGCGACCTCGTAGGCCCCCGCCTGGCGTCCGCGTCGGTCATCCTGCTCACGACGCCGGCGGTTTACTGCTCGGCGATCATGAACTCCGCCACGGGGTTCCTGCTCTGCCGGTTCTTCACAGGCGTCGCGCTGGCTTCCTTCGTGTCCACGCAGTTCTGGATGAGTTCCATGTTCTCTTCTAACACGGTGGGCCTGGCGAACGGGTACGCCGGCGGCTGGGGAAACCTCGGCGGTGGCGTCGTGCAGCTCCTCATGCCGCTGGTGTACGAGGTCATCGTCAAGACCGGAGCCACGCCGTTCACGGCGTGGCGCCTCGCTTTCTTCATCCCCGGGTTGATGCAGACGTTTTCGGCCATGGCGGTGCTGGCGCTCGGGCAGGACATGCCCGGAGGGAACTACCGTAAGCTGCAGAAGAGCGGGGAGATGCACAAGGCCAAAGCGACCACCGTGCTTCGTTACGGGCTGGGCAACTACCGCAGCTGGATCCTGGCTCTCACCTACGGCTACTGCTTCGGCGTGGAGTTGACTGTTGACAATATCGCCGCGCAATACTTCTTCGACCGCTTCGGCGTCAGCCTCCGCACGGCCGGGCTCGTGGCCGCTTGCTTCGGGTTGGTCAACCTCTTCTCCCGTCCCGTGGGCGGGTTCATCTCCGACGGGATGTCCAAGCGTTACGGCATGCGCGGCAGGCTGTGGGGACTCTGGGCCTTCCAGACCTTCGAGGGTGTCCTGTGCATTGTGCTTGGACTCGTCGACAACTCATTCGGAGCGTCCGTGGGCGTCATGATCCTCTTTTCCCTGTTCGTCCAGGCCGCCGAGGGCCTCGTCTTCGGCGTGGTGCCGTTCGTCTCGCGCAGGTCGCTGGGAGTCGTCAATGGCATGACGGGCGCCGGTGGCAGCGCGTGCGCCGTGCTGACCCAGTTCATCTTCTTCAGCGGCTCCAAGTACCCGACCCAGACGGGGATCTTTTACATGGGGATCATGATCATCGCGTGCACGCTGCCCGTGGCGCTCATCTACTTCCCGCAGTGGGGTGGCATGTTCATGGGACCGCGCCCGGGGGCGACGGCGGAGGAATACTACAGCCAGGAGTGGACGGCCGAGGAGCGCGAGAAGGGGTTGAACATGGCGAGCATAAGGTTCGCGGAGAACTGTGGGCAGGAGGCTGGAAGGACAACGGTGACCAGGCACACGGTTCCTGTCGATGCCTCGCCGATCCACGCGTGAAAGTGCAAAGTGCACCCTTGCTTATAGTAACTTGTAAACTACCACGTCCTATACCTGTGTGTGTGTGGGTGCAGCTTATCTTATGAAAGACCCGAGTGCAATGCGCCGAGGGTTGTATCTTCTGTGTTGAGACCTGGGGTTGACTTTGAAGTACAGGGAGTTTCCACTGGCAGTTGTAAGCGCCGGGGAACGGATGTACTCTCAAATTTTGTTGTTCCAAGTTCCAAAGTACTCCTATACAACAGCAGTATCAGTTTCTCCATTTTTCATGTGCCTTGGGTGGACCTGGACTGGAGTAGCGGTGCGGTCCTTGGTTATCCATAGATATTTTTCTAGTTGGAAAAAAGGAAAAAGTAGATAAACTTTCTATAAAGATTGCATGTTTTACTTTATTCAACTTTAGAGATCCATGGGTGCCAACAAATGTCTCAATCCTCACCCTAAACCTTGATGAAGACACTGACCATGTTTTCTCTCTTCTTTCTTTTTCTACTACTAAACAAGAGACTCCCTTCCGTTCACTTCTAAATGTCACATTCACTTCTCACTGCATATTTATCTCTTCCCAATACAACCTTTTCTCTTCTTATAACATACTCTCTACATTTTTAAATTGATGTCGTCGTTACTTTTAATTTCAACTTTAAACTTTCGTCTTATTCAAAAAATTAGTTCAAATATGTAAAAATTTAAGTTGTGATTCTAATAACTCTAATGATTAATCAAATTATAACAAAATATATACTTTCTATCAAAACTTTTTGAATAAGATGAAAGATCAAAGTTAAAATTAAAAGTCAACGGTGGCATCAATTTAAAAATGAGAACGGAGGGAGTATCTATCTCTATACTTCTCTTTATTTTCTATGCATCATTCTTTTTTTTTAATTTTTCTTAATTCATACGCTCAGAGTTAGAATGACAAATAAAAGTGAACAAAGACGAAGTATATTGGGTACCCAAGTATATTTTGTACATCCAAGCCGTGAATATATAGTTCTATTGTACACCATGGGGGTAGAATTAATATCTTATTCTACATCCGGATCGAAATTACTGAATTAAAGAAATTACTAAAAGGCAAAATTACTGACCATTTGATCAAGTGTAGAATACCTGGTGTGATATAATAAGTCACACACTATCACATGATCGTAAACAATTAAGTCAAATCACAAAATCAATATGTGGCCATAAAATATACTACTACCTCCGGTCTACAATTATTGATGTTCCAGACAAAGCAAATGAGCTAAAAATGACCTGTTCATTCCTGTCTGAACATCAACAAATAAAAAACAGAGGGAGCAAGTTTTAATGTTTGATACATTTTATGACGAAGAGTCGCTATTATGATCTAATTAAACTATTTGTAGCCCTGCAACTAGGGTGTGATGTAATATAACACACACTGGGTGTGAATTTGAATGAGCCTTGACACCCTTGAACTCAAGCTGAAGGAAATGTTTGATCCATCGACTGCCCTCATGAACTCTGGCCAAGTAAAACGGTAGCAGACCTCTGCGTGCGAACATGGACATGAACACACGCAGACACTATATATCTCGTAGGCTTCAGGTGTGTCCCATACGAACTACTCTACGGGTGGTTTTTAATTGTTGATGTTGATTTATGCAAATTTGTATGAGTAATTGCCAGCATCAACTGTTAATAACCAGAAGAGTGGAGTACTACTAACGAATCCCAAGCACTTTGAGTTTTTTTTTCCCGACTAAACGCTTTGAGTATTTCGACACGGCATATGAAATAAATTACGCATTCTGTGATGCTTGCCCCTAGCAAAAGGCCAGGAGGTGATGCAAGATCCCAAAGTCAAACGGAGAATCTTCCACGCTCTGATAAGCACCCGTTGTCCGCGGGGCCGGACACGGCGAGAATAGTCGGGTTGCCATCCGTACGCTCAATGATTCTTATATTTGCCAGTTTGCAGCAAGCCAATTTGGTTCACTAGAATCTTATAACCTTGCATGTTCTTCTTTTTATATAAGTATTGCCCATCAGCTAGATGTTAGAAATCTTTTGTGTATATATTCCAAGAAAGATCAAGTCAATGCTTTCGTGACAGAGGTTTCCAAGGTAATGTTTCGCAATTGCGGCAGCCTAAGCGCTTTTTTGTAGATTCACAACGTACGTACCAAATGGTGCAATGTCCCCTGTGGTGGGAAGCAGCAGGTCTGGTTGTATTGCTCACTGTATTAGAGTTCTTTTAAAATACTCCCTCTATTTTTAAATTATTGACATCGTTGATTTTAGACATCAATTTTGACCATTTATTTTATTTAAAAAATTAATTCAAATGTGTAAAATTATAATTTTTAGTTTTAACTACTTTGATAATAAAGCAAATTATAATAAAATATACAATATTCATCAAACTTTTTTGAATAACACGAATGGTCAAAGTTAATGTTTAAAGTTAACGGTGTCTATAATTTAAGAACAGAGAAAGTATACAAATGATGCTGTTTCACCTTTTAAAAGATATGGTACGAATTTGATTTCAGCTATTGATTTATATAAGTAAACATATCTCTGATTACCATCACTTACCAAAATTTACTAATTACTTTTTAAATTAAATTATGCAAAAATTAATAATTATTGAAGAACTTTTAAAAAAACAATTTAAACCTTGAGATTAACATAAATGAACGATCCACACTTATTTGGGTCTATTTTAAAATTTGCCCTGTATTAAGGTCTAGGATTGTAGGATTTTTTAAGAAATTGTACAATAATTTCATAGAAATCAGTTTAATTTTACAAAAAATATAAAAATAGGAAAAAAATTCTTCATTCCAAAGAAGAGCTAACACTTCGGTTTACGGCTTGGTTAGACTCAGACCTTTAACTCTCCTTGGCAGCAGTAGTATAGATGATTGTTTATGCCCCGTTTGGAAAAAAGAAATTTTACACGAATTTTACATAAATTAATTCAATTTCAAAGAAAAAAACGTAGAAATAGAAAAGTTTTCCGCGTTCTAAACGGGCCTTAGAGTGCTAGATTTGTTAACCTTAGGGAGCATGGGCGTACCTGCTACCGTTGCATGCATGGTTATTGGAAATTTTCAGCAAAGTGCGGGGACTCCACACAAGCCGAATTACAGGTGGGGGGAGAGAGCTGACCTTAGTATCATCCACCAACTCTAGCAAAGTCAGAGGGCGCAAATATCCTCTTCAACCAGGCCTTTTTGCCCGCTATTGATCAATCGCCAACGAGCAAAACCCAATTGGAGAGCAGCGGCGCGCACCATCCGCCGGATCGTTGCGACGGTGCATTTCGGTTCCGTGCGCGGCGGCCTTCCAATTGTCCCAGAGGATCAGTATTCCTCTGGCGACAAATCTTTAATGGTTCCTCGTTGCCCCCTCGCCGTCCCCACGGGCTCTCGTCTCGCTATATAAACCCGGCGTCGGGTTTCATCCGTACCAAGCAAGAACGGTATTGGAAGCAGTAGTGTTAGTACTAGCAAGTGTGAGAGTGAAACACCGGAGGCCTGATGGCTGAGGAGCAGTTCAAGCCGGCGGCGATGGAGGTGGAGGGTGCCGAGGCGGCGTCCACCAAGCCGCGATTCAGGATGCCGGTGGACTCGGACAACAAGGCCACCGAGTTCTGGCTCTTCTCCTTCGCCAGGCCGCACATGCTCTCCTTCCAGATGGCGTGGTTCTCCTTCTTCTGCTGCTTCGTCTCCACCTTCGCGGCGCCGCCGCTGCTTCCGCTCATCCGTGACACGCTGGGTCTGACGGCCACGGACATCGGCAACGCGGGGGTCACATCCGTGGCCGGCGCGGTCTTCGCGCGTATCGCCATGGGAACGGCGTGCGACATGGTCGGGCCCCGCCTAGCGTCCGCGTCGGTGATACTCCTCACCACGCCGGCCGTGTACTGCTCGGCCATCATGAACTCGGCCACGGGGTTCCTGCTCTGCCGGTTCTTCACGGGCGTAGCGCTGGCGTCCTTCGTGTCCACGCAGTTCTGGATGAGCTCCATGTTCTCATCCAACAAGGTCGGACTAGCCAACGGGTACGCTGGGGGTTGGGGAAACCTTGGCGGAGGCGTTGTGCAGCTTCTCATGCCGCTGGTGTACGAGGCCATCCTCAAGATCGGGGCCACGCCGTTCACGGCGTGGCGCGTGGCTTTCTTCATCCCAGGCTTGATGCAGTCGTTTTCGGCCATGGCGGTGCTGGCGTTCGGGCAGGACATGCCGGACGGGAACTACCATAAGCTGCATAAGAGCGGGGAGATGCACAAGGCTAGCGCTACCACCGTGCTTCGGTACGGGCTTGGCAACTATCGCAGCTGGATCCTTGCTCTGACCTACGGCTACTGCTTCGGCGTGGAACTCACCGTCAACAACATCGCTGCTCAGTACTTCTTCGACCGCTTCGGCGTGAATCTCCGCACTGCCGGGATCGTCGCCGCCAGCTTCGGGCTGGTCAACCTCTTCTCGCGTCCCGTGGGCGGGTTCATCTCCGACGGGATGTCCAAGCGGTTCGGCATGCGCGGCAGGCTGTGGGGACTGTGGGGCATCCAGACCTTCGAGGGTGTCCTGTGCATCGTGCTTGGACTCGTCGACAGCTCGTTCGGAGCGTCCGTGGGCATCATGATCCTCTTCTCGCTGTTCGTGCAGGCCGCCGAGGGCCTCGTCTTCGGCGTGGTGCCGTTCGTCTCGCGCAGGTCGCTGGGGGTCGTCAGCGGCATGACGGGCGCCGGCGGCAATGCGTGCGCCGTGCTGACGCAGTTCCTCTTCTTCAGTGGCTCCAAGTACCCGACGGAGCTTGGGATCATTTACATGGGCATCATGATCATCGCGTGCACCCTGCCCCTTGCGCTCGTCTACTTCCCGCAGTGGGGCGGCATGCTCAGGGGACCGCGCGCCGGAGCAACGGCGGAGGACTACTACAACAAGGAGTGGACGGCGGAGGAGCGCGAGAAGGGGTTGAATATCTCCAGCGTGCGGTTCGTGGAGAACTGTGGGCAAGAGGCTGGACGAAGGGCGGTGCCAAGGCACACAGTCCCTGTCGAACCCTCACCGGTCCACGCCTGAAAAAAAAAATGCACGCTTGCTTATATGTACAACGTATACCACTCTGCGTGTGCCCGTGCGAGCGCGTGTAGTGGATGACCTGTGTGCAATGTGCCCGGGGTTGTATCTTTTGTGTGCATCGTGGATCGGCATATATAGTTGCTGTTGACGAGTGGTTGATATTGCTGTTTTCTCCGGTTCCTAAATACTGGAGTAAAAATTTAAATTACGGAGTATTCTCTTTGTTTTAAAACTATTGTTATTAGAACAACAATTCGATTTAGTTTAAAAATAAACTAAAGTTGGTGTCCTACCAGCAGTAATTTTGAGATGGAATGTCTATGTCAGTTTCTATTTTTCATGTGCCTTGAAGTACTGACCTGAGAGTGAAGCTATAGGTCATCCTCTGGTTGAAAAGTTAAAAAAAATAAAGTGACATCGTTTCCACTAGAGTGTCATTGAGTTTGTTAATACTGACAGTTTATTTGATTAGATGCAACGATTAAAAACATGAAACTAGCTACTAAAATGTACTTTAAATCGTGGATCATATCTGCATGCAAAATAATGAAATATGACATACTGGCTCGAGGCACGACATGAGATGTATTTGGGCATGGCTACAAGCCTGTTGTAGCGACCTAATTAGGCACGATGCTCTATTTAGCCTATTAAGCTCGTCCCGACGCAATAGCCGACAGGCTTGTGAAGCTTTTATTTGAAATTTAAAAAAATACATGTAATTTAACTTATTTATGTTTAAAACTTAAGAAATTAAATTAGTTGTCAACAAATTAAATAAAGGATATTTTCTCAACCATCCTTTGGGCCGCCTCGATAGTCATTACCTAGGTTGGCACGGCACGACAATTAACTAGACCTTACCGGGCCGCCTCGGAGTCGGCAGAGCCTGGTCAGGCTCTAACCCAACTCATGGGCCAGCTATAAATAAAGGGGGCTAGTCTTGTGTTGTTGTTCTATATCCCACTGCTTTCTAGTTTAAGCTGCAGGTGGGGCAGGTGTTGTGTCGCTGGTGAGCTGCATTGCGGATTTTGAGAAAACTTTGCGAGTCATTTCACTCCAATACAAAGAAAATACGCAGGTATTGTAGAAACTCAATAACTTATGCACTCAAACTATAATTTATCATTTTATTATTACATATACAATGAATCCAAATTA
This sequence comes from Zoysia matrella, assembly GCA_001602295.1. Lineage (NCBI taxonomy): Eukaryota > Viridiplantae > Streptophyta > Magnoliopsida > Poales > Poaceae > Zoysia > Zoysia matrella. The sequence continues at coordinate 31,039 of BCLG01003546.1, forward strand.
TTAGCGACTTAGTCATACTTTTTTACTTGTTTTACTATATGCGCAAGTTAAAGTTAAAACTAGAATTAAAACCTCGTGTTCACAACATAAAATTTCAACGAAATTAACTAAAATTTATTGGAGAATATTCTAAATAATAGTAAGTTACTTCATGCAAGCAAATTAGTATAAGTAAAATAAATATAATAAAATTGTAGCTTTTGCGGATTATTGTGGACGTATTCGCTTATTCATCTATTGGTGAATGGATCACTGTTAAATCGTGAAGAGAATATCATTATTTCGTGGGACAGATATATAGAATCATAGCAACATCCGTCCTACTTGCAACTGGATTCCCAGTGATCCATGACATCCATCTCTATTCTATTGTTAGCAATTTATGGTGGCCACCTAGAGTAAAATTTGTTGGCTTAGCTGGGTACCCTGTAACCATGTTTGATAATCAGATTGCGCTGCGACATGCAAAAGAAAAGGTAAAATGTTCTACCATGACAAGGTTAATTTGATCTCGTCATCTTGTTCTACGAGTTCTATTTCGATTGGAACCTCACTGAACCTCCAAAGGACAGACACATATACTGACAATCCAGAGATACAGCAGCCTTTTTCTGTTCTCACGAGAGACTGTTTTACGAGCCACAAGTTTAGGATAAAAAAAGCGTTTGCTTTGTGAATGACGACGCCCCGGGGGGGGGGGG
>BCLG01003547.1:0-49465 GCA_001602295.1 Zoysia matrella
TCTAGTAGATTATAATCTCAAACAAACAGGGCCTTACTATGATTTATGTTTGTCTTGTCTTAGCTGAGATCATTTGTTATGTCAGGACAGGACTGGGGTCGACCAACTCACTCGAGATTTGACTGCTGTTTCTTGTGGGTAGATGCTGATCTTCATGTTCTGGATAATTATGTGGACCAAAGGGTCGATTGTATGATGGAAGCTGGCCTGCTGGATGAAGTATGTGACATATATGATCCAGATGCTGTTTATACCCAAGGACTACGGCAGGCCATTGGAGTTCGTGAATTTGATGAGTTTTTCAGATTGTATCTAACCAGAAAAGAATTCAGCGGGAATAAGATATCTTCTTCCACAGTGATGCTAAATATTCATGATGATAAGCTCAAGAGCTTGTTGGATGAAGCTATCTCTGAGCTTAAGGCAAACACACGCAGGCTTGTTCGACGTCAAGTAAGCACTTAACATCTTATGTATTTTTATGCCACCAACCTGTTAATTCAACCTAATTTAAATGGATTCCGTCCTAAAATTCAAATTGTTACTTGAATCACTTTGACACCCCCCCCCCCCCCCCCAACTTTTTTTTTTCCTAAAGAGGAGGCGACTTCATCGACTGAGTAAAGATTTTGGGTGGAATCTGCATCGCATTGATGCAACTGAAGCATTCCATTGTAAGGCCATCTGTAGTAATTGGTGCATAATGACCTGCATGTGCATTCTGTGGAGCTCTTGGTCCATAATTAATTTCTAATGTAAATTTTTCTAGGTACTACTGGCGACCCATGGCACAAGAAAGTTGTGGAGTCTTGTGTGGATATTGTAAAAGGATTTTTATCAAGCGATGCAACTTCCACAAGAACAAACGCGTCAAATGTTTCTGGAAGTCCCGAGATCACCTCAAAAGCATTATGGAGTCAATATGTCTGCAAGGTGTGTTTTTATTTGGCTGTGCTTACATGAAAAATGCATGAGTTTTTCTTATTGTGTTTTCTCCCCGTGTCATTGGTGGAGCATCAAGCTGAATCTTATGTTACACAGGCATGTAACAACCGGGTGCTTCGAGGAGCGCATGAGTGGGAGCAACACAAGCAAGGGCGAGGGCACCGAAAAAGAGTACAGCGGTTGAAGCAGAGGAATAGAGAGAGAGAAGAGAGAGATGATGACTGATCTGTTCGGCTCAGGGTCTTGATGTCGAAGCGTCTGTAATTTTTTTATCTGCAGGATATCCGAGAAAGACGCAATCAGTGGATCTGGGAATCAGTTTGTTAGCAGCCGTTGCTGCGAGACTAGGGCAACAAAGGCACTTAAATGCAATGAAAATCAAATACTTGCTCATGAGTGCGTTATTTACTACAGATACAACGTTTTACTGATCCAAAATTATCATTAATGATTCCTTTTCTTCATGCTCATGCACTGATGTAGGAATACACACTCGCCATCGTGTACGAACTGATTGAGGCAGACAGTCATTTCCATTTTGCAAATAGGGGTTACATCTGCTAAGTGCTAGCAGCTGAGCACATCAATTTGACTCAAAATATATAAAATTTATTAATTTTTTTAATAAGACGAATGATCAAAAGTTAATCGTAAAAATTAATGATGACATCAGGAGAGAAATTTAAGAACGAAGAGAGTATTCAACTAGCCACCTCAAGAGCATCCTGTATGATTATCAATCAACATACGCCAAGATCACAAATAAGTTGAAAACCGATTCGACAACATGTTGCAACAGTAAACCTCAGAAGGAAAAACAGGATTACGATTACTAGGATATATGAGAACAAAGTCACTTGCCAAATCGGCAGAAATGCATAATCCAGTGGGCAATACTACACATCGAACCGACATCCATCTTCCCTGGCAGCTTGATTTAGTAAGGCGAACATATATGCAGCACAGCAACCTAAGATGAAGCATCAGGTGAGTCCCCATCCGGTGGCGGCGAGTCCTTTCTGTCCTGATTGTCCCTCCACTTAGCCCAGGCCCATCTCAACACGATGAACGCCCCAAGTGCGTACACCTAGCAGTATAGTAGCAAGGTGTCATCTTTGCCGAAACGTATACTAATCACAGGTACTCATGATCATATACTTACAAGCAGAGTTGGAGGCAAGTAAAAAAGCAACTAAATATTAGCTGTGGAACAACCACGATAGTAAATTTTCTTTGATGGAACTTACTAGTATAACTCAATGATATGTACGAGATGCGGAACACTGCTAGGACCATAACAATCATATGTTCTGCATCAGCTAGATGATGCTAAATTGAAGGTTATAAATGAATCCTGAGCTTTCTAGGTGCTTGCAAGCATATGTACAACATAATAAACAGAAGGCCCCTGAACAAAGTAACTGATTCACAACCCGTCGCCGAACCAGGGAAATGTAACAGCGAAAGCACACCATCAGCAAGCACAAGTCAATAAAGAACTGGGTGCCAGATCTATAATCCATATGCACAAATTGCAGGATTTTGATAGATTTGAAGTAGAAACGTTGAACACAACGAGCTTTTGAGTTATGAGTTTGTGAATGATATTATCTGAGTTGAACACCAAGGTGGCTGTATGAACTCGTGACTCAATCGGTATGGACGTATGGTGAGTCGGAAATGCAATATTTTTTTCCAACAAAATGTGATTGTAACATAATTTATCATATAGAGTAAGACAGATTTGCTGAGGATATGGGGAAAAAAAGTCCACTCTATACATTTTAACTAGATTGGAATGAATATGACGAGGATGCTACTGCATCAACATGGATAAAATAAAGACAAGCAGTGATTTATGAGGTGATATTGGGTCAGAAAATAGTAGCTAGATGATGCCACCTCGCCCTAAAATCCTAGGAATCTACGGGTCATCGCGGCAAGGGGTTTGAGGGCCAATTGTATCGCGGAAGTGACGGCGTGCTGTACCTGCCACAGGTTGCGCGGCGCCATGTCCTCCTCAGCGGCGGGTGGCGGCGGCGCGCCGTCCTCCTCCTCGAGCTTTATCGGCGGGGATTGCCTCGCCTGGTTGCCGGCCGTCTCGGGGAGGAATCTCACCGTCGATGGCGGCGCGCGGCGAGCCTCCTCATCGGCTCCGTCCACCGCGTTCCTGGCCTGCTCCGGCGCGCTCCCGGCGTTACCCATGGTTGGAGCTTTTTGGATTCTATCTGTGCAGAGCGGCCCAGTTCACTTGTCACGGTTTTAGGTTGCAAGCGAGCACGCATCTCTCTCTCTCTCTCTCTTTTTTGACTTTTTCTGTTATTATTTTTATAATGTTCTTTTCCACCTATTTTATTTCTTTGGTCATGAATTTCCGTTTTTAGTCACCTTCAATTTTTTTTGTTTGTTCAAGAAACACGCTCCAGTGAAAAAGCAATTCGTTGTGCTGGAGCACGTTACATCTCGGCAAAGAGTGCAGCAAATTATATCAGTCAATCTGTCAGGTGAACACTGGCGCAGCGAACTTCCAACCAACACGTTAGTCACATAATTTCAGTACTAAGATTCACTGAGTAAAAAAGCAAAACAGCTCTTATTATACTGAGCAATAATCTTCCATCGCAGGATATCACTTACTAGCAATCATCTACATTGAACAATAACAGCTCTCACCAATGAAACGATTCAAAAGAATGACTCGGGAGGAGCAACCAAAGTACAATGAAATACATCAGCCCTGCCACAGATATGGATAATGCCTTGCAGGGTTTCATAGAATTGAATCTAATAAGGTCGGGGTCTACCGATAAACTAGAGCCTCAAAAAAAAAGATTACTAGCGTATATGTATTCGACTTCAGAACGATTATAGCTGCTGTGGCTGCGCTATGAATGAGCCGTGTCACCACCTTTAAGACAGCAACATATTAGTATCTAACTTGACCGTGAAGCCTGTGACATTTGCCTTTTGATAGCTTCTTTGTATGTCTTGTGCTGATATGTCAATGTTGTCTCCAGCAAATCCTTGAGAGGCGTCTTTGGGTTCCAACCTGAAGTTAATAACATGCAGTGGATCAATGGCATGTACTTATGTGAAACGATATAGACACAGCACATCACTGAACACAGCCATACCTAGCTGTCTGTTGATAATACTCATGTCAGGGATTCTCTTATCACTATCATCATATCCTTCACCATAGAACTGATTCGAACTCACGTCAATCATGGGTTCATCCAGTGGTGCCTCTCCTGAAATGTTCGCGTAAACCTGTGCAACAGAGCAAGGAGTGACTTAGAACACAAACGAGCAAAGTGAAATTCAGCCTGCTAGCTGCCATGTCACAGTCCATACCTCCGTCATCATTTGGGCCAATTCCCTAACCGTAACTTCATTGTTAGGATTCCCAACATTGAAAATGTGACCATTGGCTCGAGCAGGATTTTCCTTTGATGGTCGACAACAGAAAAAATGAGTTCAGTCCCACTGCATTAGAACATAAGAACAAGGTACCAGGAATGAAGGCAGTAACATACAATCATCAAAAGAACAGCTTCAATGGCATCCTTAATGTAAACAAAAGTTCTCTGAGACTCGCCCCCATCAACAAGCTTCAAGGGCTCTCTACGTAGCAGATTCTGCAAAGGCATTGATGATAAATCTTCTGAGAAGACTGAGCGTAATGTAAATCCAGTGTAATCATATCTCCAGAAAGAGTTCAGTGCACATACGTTACTAAAGCAAGCCAAAACCCGAGGTACACCCTCACTAGGACCATCCACACCAGGAATAAAATCCATCCTTGGTCCAATCCAGTTGAAAGGTCTCACGATTGTGAACTCAAGGTCATTTTCAGCACCTTCAGCTGGTAAAAACTCAAAAATAATGATGGTTAGAATGACATCAGCTCCATAGTGACAAAAAAAGTACAAGGCACTTTATACTAACCAAAAATAAGCCTCTCAATAAGTTGCTTTGCACATGCATAAGACCATCGCTGTTTCACGATTGGGCCAAAAATGCAGGGTGACTCATCTTCTTTCAGAACATAAAATTCAGGCTCCTGTTTAGAAGATATCAGGCACACAAATGTCAGAAACGGATATGAAAATAGTGAATAAGCATGCAGAAAATAACATTCTCAAGCAGCTCATGCCAAAAATTGCACTTTGCTCAGAACAAAAAGAAATCATATAAAAAATCACAGTTCATCCCATTGTTGATTTATTACAGTTCCAGTAATAACCACATATATAAGAATTTCAGTAAAGTTAGCCTCAAGGAAGGCAAGCGTGGTACCAATAAAATGGAGATAGCATGTAATATCCTGATAGCGCCATACAAGACCAAACTAGGAAAAATAATTAGAATCAAAACAAAGTTATGGTTTCAGTAAACACAGACTTGATGGTATGTGGCTCTTGTGAGTTTCAGCTCTAGCCTGCCCCAACTTGCTTTGGACTAAAAAGGCTTTGTTGTTGTTATTGTTGTTGCTGACTATCATGGTCTGATGTTAGTTGGCAATCATTAAATGCTGAACGATCTGCTGAACAAATCTATTGCACAGAAAACGTGATCAGGAAGGATAGATTATGATGATTAAATCCTTTCTTAATAGCAGCAGCAACTTGCAAGACCAGCACTAGGATTGGCAGTGGAACTATAATAGTATTGATTATGACTCAAAAGTCAACAGACTAAAAAAAACTTGAGAATAATTCAGCATGACAGGAGCATGTTCCAGCGCAAACCAACCAACCAACCAACCAACAAGCTTCAACTAGAAAATGCACACCAAATCTAGTCCAACCTTTATACAAGGACCGTACTGTAAGTACAATAATTGGTGATAAACACCTGGATCTAGCAACCTAATCCGTTGGTTTATTAAATCAACTAAGCCAAAAATGGTGTCCCAGGCATGACATTATCCAGGGCAATTAGGTGCAGAAGCAGTTGCGTCACCTTGCGGAGAGGATGGTCTTTGGGGAGGAAGCTGCCAATGGTCTTGCCGTACACCTCGCAGGTGGAGAAGTGGATGAGACGCTTGTTGTTCTCGGAGCAGTACTTGACCTGCCGTGTTGTGTTATTAAAAAGGAAGGCGTCAGCATCAGCCTCCCTCAGCAGCGACAGGTGTATGATGAGCCAAGTGAGAAGAAGGTACCACTGGGAGTGCGTCGATGAAGTTGCTGTAGATAGTGTCCAGGGGCCGCGTGTTGTAATCGGCGGGCGTGCAGATGGCCGCCAGGTTGATCGTCTGGGCAGCAGATCCGAGCAGCAACATAAATGAGTTGAGACGGCTAATTGCTAACAGGACACGGTTGAACGGATAGAAATGGCATGTACCAGATCGGCCATCTTGATGAGCCCCTCGAGCCTGGAGTCGTTCTTGATGTTGAGGCGGTGGAAGGAGATTCGTCCGGCGAGGTGCGGCGGCGCTGGGTCGACGAGGTGGCGGATCTTGTCGCAGTAGACGTCTACGGCGAGGACGACGTGGTTGGTCTCGGCCATGAGCTTCTCGCAGAGGTGGGAGCCGATGAAGCCGCCGGCGCCAATCATGCAGATGGTGAGGGGCGCGACGGGGTTGCCGTCCAGATCCACGCGGGTGGCCGCCGGTGACGGCGACGGAGACGACGACATCCTTCTCGGATCACGAGGCGCGGTCGGATCGGGAATGCGCGTCGCCGGAGTGGGGTTCGTGGACGGGGGTCGCCGGAGTGGGGTCTGTCGGTGCCTCTCTATCTCCGCATTCTCTCTCTCTCTCTCTCTCTCTCTTCACCTATCTCCTGATGGTCTTCTCCATATGTACCATCAACGTCGTTACGTCTGATTCCTTGCGTCGCGTTCGTGCCAACAATTTTTTTAATCTTTTCGTTCAAATACCTCTTTGGTCGTTCATTTAATTTAAAAAATTATAATAAATATTATATATTTTTATATAATCTATTTTATAAATAAATTCCTTTAAAACACGACTTATAAGCTTACACATTTTAGCAAAATATTTAAATAAAATAAATATTTAAAATAATATTAGAACAAATGATGTTTCTTTAAAAAATAACACATGAATTCGATCTCAGTCGTTGATTTATAAAAAAAAATATGTTTTGATTATCATTATATACCAAAACACACTGATTACTTTTCAAATAGAATTATACAACAATTAATAGTTACTAAAAACTTTTTATCTTTAGAAAGTAAAGAACAATTTAAACTTTGAGATCGGTGTAAATAAACGATTCATATTATTTGAGTCTATTTTAAAATCTATAATGATTAAAACTTGAGCTATCAGTCTCCCGGTTAAGAAATCAAGAGGGAAAAAAGATTTTGGTGGGGTTTTTTTAGAAAAAAAAAAAATTTGTTGGTTAGGAGGATGCGCTGGGTGAGAGGAGAGATGGCAGGAGGGGCACAAGAGGGAATCCGCATGGCACTGCTTGAAGCTATATATACGCAATCCCCAATTCCCCTCTGGCCTCATTCTCCTTTTCTCGTCGTCGATCTCCTTCCTTCCTTCCTTCCTTCCTTCCTTCCACAGAGACACAGTGCAACCGGCGGCTTGGCTCTCCCATTCCATTCCGGCCCCGATCCGTTTGGTAAGACAGTTACTTACGATCCGGAGGACGATTCGTGTTCGGAGCCCACGGCCTCTGATCGATGCCGCCCTTGATCGATGTTAGGTTTCCTTTGAGCCGTCGTACTACGTACGATTCGGACGGTGACTGCGGCGCGAAATGAGATACTAGGTTCTTCTTCTGATGCTTTTGATTATTATTGCAGTCAGGAGAGGACCCGGAAGATTGATCGATGGCCACCTTCGAGATGTACCGCCGGTCCACCATCGGCACCTGCCTCACCGAGACGCTGGACGATCTGGTCTCCAGCGGTGCCGTCAGCCCCGAGCTCGCCATTCAGGTCCTTGTTCAGTTCGACAAGGTGATCTCTCTCTTTTATTTTGTATATATATATATCTTGTTCTGAACCACGGTAGCACCTCTCTTCTTGCTGTTCCATGATTCCATCTAGTCCATGACGGAAGCACTCGAGACACAGGTGAAGAGCAAGGTTGCCGTCAAGGTAGATGATCGTGTTCCCCTCCTTCATTCTACCGATTATTTACCTATATATATATATATATATATTGGCTTAATTATGGCAGACGAGTTTTGTAAAGTGATGGTTTCCTCAATTCTCTGTGACAGGGCCATCTGCACACCTACAGGTTCTGCGACAATGTCTGGACTTTCGTTCTAACTGATGCAACATTCAAGAGCGAGGAGATTTCAGAAACACTCAGAAAGGTCAAGATCGTGGCCTGCGATTCCAAATTACTGCAGCCGGCCCAACCATAATTTGATGGCTAGCTGTTCTGTGCTGGTCTCCAATCTAGTATTTGACTGAAATCATGCTCGATCTGGAGACTGGGAACTTTATGCATTTGTCTCCTGATTCATGTGATGATGTGAATTTAATTTGTTCTCTCTTAAGAATGGACCTGATCAATCAATAATGGTACTGATTCATGGCTGCAAACTTTTAATCCTTATGCTTGTGAATGATTTGCTGTTTTCTGCAAATCATTTTACATTAGTGAATGATTAGATGAGGGTGAAATTTTGACCCATGTGCTGAAACCTTTTCTATAACCATGATTTGCACTATGTGAGAATGCGTCCAATGGTCCTATTTCGTGATAAAAAAAAAAAAAGACCGTTCATTCAGATAAATGAGCAAGGAACAGAAAAGAACCCGTATTTACATCATCTCGAGATAAAAACTACAAGTTGAATGTAAACATCGACTCAAGGTGCAAGTTCTCACAGTGAAACTTGAGCTCATTCTGAAATCTTTGTAACACGAAGTGCTCATCTTCTGTTATGAGTGTTGTCACGCTGCATTCCATCTTGGAGAATGGTTCTCTCCCAGTTCTTCCAGCACGGTGCAGATAGTCAGTCGCGGTCTTAGGAAGTTCAAAGTTGTATATGTGACTAGTTTGAGGGAGGTCAAAACCTCTGCTTGCAATGTCTGTAGAAACTAACAAGAAACCTCTTCCTTTGACTTCCTGCAGAGGAACAATCCACATAAATGCAGGGATAAAGAAAGATCTGGTCCAATATGATGAATATTTGTACAAAATGACGATGCTCAGAATCAAATATGGGACTCAAAGACAAAGCTTACAGAGAATGAGGTAGCTCGAGCATTGAAGTTCATATCTTCTTCCAACACAAGGACGTCTAGGCTTCCCTTGTACGTAGTTTTCAGGAAATCAATAACAACAGTGGTAGAAGGAGGATTTCCAGCTTTCTTTGATCTCTCAGACTAGATGGATACTTCTGAGTTAGCAAACAAACCACCAAAGAGTCTAACCTAACGTTCCTTATAAGGAAATAACTGAATTGAAATACATTTATAATTTTTAGAAGAAACCTTAAGACGAAATAGCATGATATAATTATGAATCGGGCATCAGTCATATAACACAGTTATAGCAAGGAACTAAATATAAAGCAAAATTGAGGTGGTCTCGCTGCCTGCCACAAAATGCCAATAGCACATCACGACCTACTTTTGCTGTTTACAATAATGAGTGATGGCAGGGTTAGTGATTCAGCAGATGTCTATGGGCTTCGTAGAGGAAACTTGCCATGCCATATATTTGATGACTATTCTATATCATTTTATATAGTAGAAGATACAGACAAAATGCTTGATGAAATTTGCATATGCATATGCACAATGTTACTGGCATGTCATGAGATCGCTTCGCTAGTTGGGCCCTCTACTGAGATAGCAACCCGAATTGATCCAAAATGCCATGATGCTCGAATCTAGATTATAAAATAAATGGTATGCTTCAACAACGAATCATACAACCAGTACCTGCTCAGCAACAAATATGATTCCTGACTTTGGTGCATCCCTCTCAAGTAAGGATAGTAAAATGTGCAACTTCTCCTTCTTAGTGCAGATCTGTACATTGATTATATAGTCAGTCACTAAGTATCAGATGAAGGTCAAAAAGGATGAGCATATATCATTATAAGGAACAAGGTTCTGGACCTAGTGATTCCTGAAGGTACTAAGAGTGAAAGAAAAGAATCAGGTGATGGATCCATAGTGTTTCTAACTGATTACTAGAATAGACATACCATGCGGACAAAAATGAAATAGAGTATATTCAGCATGATTAACTTGTGGGAGAGGGGAGAGAAAAAGGTTTTTTGCAGGGCATAATGAGGAAACAGGATACAGTTCACTCACTGTATAGAGAATTTGATATGCTCACCACATATTTGTGACATAGGTGTGAAGGCATGGGCTGTACCGGGTTGACATGGACATGAACCACATTGCTCTGTTCCAAGATGAGATAAATTGTGTGAAATAAAATGCTATCTTTTGAGTACCGACTACAAAAGTGGTAGAAACCAACAATTCAGAGGATAATGACAATGCATGTGCAAGAAATGTAGGTAAGAAAGTTGAATAGTTGAGCAATGATGATAACAATAAATTGACAATTCACAAAACATGTGCTTTAGATAAGAAAGTTTAACTGTGACTTTCAATAGAAAAAGAACCTTGGTCCACTTATGTTGTACGCAATCATGGATAAAGCGATTGTGCTGAGGGATCGATGCGCTTGCGAATATTGTTTGACGACTGGAAGCGGCTGAATAAGATGTCAATATTTTGCGTAGAGAGCTCACTTGCTTTGATGATCCAAAAATAAAATCAACCTATCAAAATGACACGGTTAGTCGCCTACCAAATACACAAGGTCGCTGCACCAGCGAGCGAAACAAATGCTTTGTGTTAACTCGATTAAAGACTGAAGATATTTAGTGATCACCTCACCTCATCAATTACTAATACTTTCATGGATTGAAGATTGAAAGCACGCCTCTCAACCATTTGACACAAGCTTGCGACAGTAGCTACAATTATTGCAGGTGGCTCTGCCTGGAAATGTATCACTATTATTAGCAGGGACACATCACAACAGGAAAGAGGATACATGTCAGTATAAGCGAATTTCATTCTCATGTCCTAACTGCCAAAAAATAACTACTGAAGAGAGATTTTGGACAAAGATACCCAATGATCATTTCCTATAAAAGATGCTCCAAATCAAACATAGGCATCGACCAAAGTCCACTGAAGAAGTATTATTACCTTCACCCAACTCTTTTGCCTCCTCAACATGCCACCATCAAGCAAAGCCATGACGGTACAGGTGTTGGCTGCTAGCAGTCTGGCAACCTTGGTAACCTTCGAGCAGAGCAATTGTTAACGGAGAGACCCACTGAGTCAGATACTCCCTCCGGACATATATTGTTGTCCGGAGGGAGTGGATTACAAGGAAGGAGCAAGCAAATTCCATGACAAGCATCAACAGTTACCTGTATGCCGAGCTCCCTAGTCGGGACAACAACGAGTGCTTGCACCGAGGACCTACTGAAATCGATGGCGGAGAAGACCGATAAGAGATAGGCCAGCGTCTTCCCGGAGCCTGTCTACAGTCAGCTCGCAGCTGTAAGACGAGTTGACAGCATTCCACAACAGAATTAGTAACACAAGTTTAAGGGGAGGACCACCTGTGCATGGAGAATGCAATCCTGGCCGGACAGAAGAATCGGCAGCGATTGCTCCTGCGCCTCGGTAGGCGCGAGATACCCCACGTCCTCAGCTCTGCAATCCAAAAGAAAATCAGGAAATTTCTAGCTGTTCTACCACCCGAAAATTCGACGTTAAAGAAGCAACAATCTCTGGTTAGGTAAGGGCAAAGAAATTCTTGTGCCGTTGTGGAGCTCACCTCTGGAGGACGTGGTCCGGGACGCAGCCCGCGCAGACCTCGCGGAGGGTGGCCGCTGCCGCGACGGCAGTGGCGCGATGGGGGCGGAGGCGGAAGCACAGAACAAACGGGGCGAGATGGGTACTGGGAGTAGGGTTGAAGGCTGTCGACGTGTGGCCGGCCGGGAAGGCCGCCGCCATGGCTGCCGCGACGGCCATGAGATGTGAGATTGTCAACAGCGGCGAGTAGCTTTTTTGGGTTGCCTGAGCAAGAGAACGATAACAGGCACATGCTTACCGTCGGATGCATATGCAGCGCCACGATTCGTGCAGTCATTCAACCATGAATTTCTCAAATTCACTTTCCATTTTCTCGTAACGCTTATATTTTCTTGTGACCCAGAATTAATCTTCAGATAGTTGTTTAATTTTCTGCCTGTGATTTAATTTTGATTACTAGATTCAGGAAATTGAATAGCTGTCATATGTATGAAAGTCCAGAATTAGATGAGATGATCGAGCCAAGTGCTACCCTATACTTTTTTTTTTGAGACTGAGTGCTACCCTATACTACACAGCTAGAAAAACAAAATTTATACTAATGAGACAGGGTTTAAAATACCGTGGTAAACCGTTCGGTTTTTAACTTTTCGATTTAAGTAAACTGTAGCAAAAAAAAAAAAAAAGTAAACCGTCCAATTTTAACGGCTAGCCGACCCATTTTTGACCATTTCAAAAACCGACATTGTTGCGGTTTTTTAAACCCTGACGAGAGAACAGAAAATGATTATTTTTCTAGTCTAGCTAAAAGTAAGATAGAAATTTCTGGCAGCATTAGAAGCAAAAGAATTTTAACAAAAGTGCTAATGCTTGTCGAACCGTCCGAATTACATTGGCAGGTTAGGCATCAATCGGGGACATGATAAATAAATACTTTTGTTTATCGAAAATGGAGCATCCCGGATCAGAATAAAAAGATGCCCACGCGAAGCAGCATCTTCAAAAGAGAAAGAGCAACCAACGGTGTACATATCAGCGCTTCCTGTTACCAGGCTGCTTCATGTCAAACCTGCTGGAGGGCTATGGGAGGTCCAGTGTGTGCTTCTATCAGGCATAATCTTTCACATCCTTCTCCTTCCTGAAAGAAAAACTCAACTCTGAAAAAAAATGATGGAAAGCAGCGGTTAGGTTCCTTTTCAATTCAAGGATACTATGCATCACGTGCAAAGATGGCTTAAACACCTGAAAAGCATCCAATTATTCACTCTGAAAGATACAGAAGATAAAAAGAGAACCATATGCAAAGGCAAGAGAATAACTTTTCGTGAAGAAAACATGGCACGTCAATAGTATAACACCTGCAGCACCTACAGTGCATAAAAGGTTCACAATTGAGAGTCAAAAAACACAGACAAGATTTGAACTCTATGTTTCCATATCAACATGCATAGCTTAAAAACAACGCTTTCAAAGCAGTTTTCCAGGAAAAAAGTGTTTGGATTTAAACACTTGAAAGTTTTAGTGCCTGGAGATGAACTAATAATAACTGAACATTTAATCACCTTTAGATAATGAAAACATGCACAATAATTTGCACACACATGAACTAGTTCTGATTTTTGTCAGTGATAAGACATCAATGAGATTGATAGGAAAATATCTTGAAGCTTCCTATGTAAAGAGGGGTAGAAAAGAACACCTCAAGAATTTACCTTAAAATCAAACTAAGCAGCCCTAGACAACCGCAGGTGAAAAGCAAAGATGGCAATAAAGTCATATGATGCCTAACAAATTTGAATGAAGAAAGAGCACAAGGAAAACATGAAAGAGCGGTCAAATTTGTCAGTCTGAGAGATGAGAATAAGATGCCCACTTATCCTTTCAAAGTAACACTCCTTGGGCCTATAAAAGAGGATAGGAGAACAACACAGCTGCAAACTAACTAGGCAATCCTCACACCTCTTGTATTGCCCAAAACCTTTAAGCAAGGAGCCAACAACAATGTCCCACACCCAACCCCTCCATTTCCATCCACAGAGGAAATATGTCAAATTTCAGGACACTAAAGCCAACGCTGTGAAGGAAGAAGTGACAAAGGAGAAGTTTGGGAAAATGATAGATGACAAGAATAAGGATGTGGATTCAGTAGCTGCAGAGTTCATCATGCACAAGCACAGGTCTTGGGCACTCCAGAAGAGCACAACCATGTATCCAGCTTCTTAAAGTGATGACTCCAGAAGCTATCTCTGCTTATGCTTTGTATGTATAGAATATAGTTTAAATAAGATATGTCGCTTGAATCCTTGTATATTTTCCAAGTCATGTTATCATGGAGTCATCATTAGCAATATGAATAAGGTATTGTAATTATGTGGCAATAGTAATGATACTTGCAAGACTGCTGTATATATTTTAGATATGGTAAAGAGGGCAACACAATACTTTGTGTTGACTCGCTTCAATTTGAAAATATTGAGATCTTTGACATACTCCTTTATTTGTTAGCAGTTTTAATGGTCAATTAAGAAATATATTTGCTGATAAAAACAGATTTGAAAAAAGCTTAAGAATGACGTACAAACTTCATATGCTCATATGAACTTCCCAACTAAATCTGATGGACATTTGATCATATATAGCAATTAAAAAGGCTCTGAACTAGAGACACAAGCAGCACTACTGGTGGTTACAATTTATAATCATTTAATCTTACTTCGCATACTGCAAACGGTCCACAGTTTACACAACAAAACAACATGGAGGTCGAAATCCATCCACAGAATTACAAAGCTAATTTTATGGAAAAAAAAATGCACCTATAGAGTTTTCAAGGGTGCTAGCAGCAAACGAAAGGAAAGAAAAAGGAACCGTAATTTTGAGGACATACCACTCTCCTGAGTTGGATTAATGGCTAGGGCACTCAAGTCTCAATGAAATGCAGATCCTGGGGTATATACCTAAGGTACATGGGAGTGGCATATCCTGGAACGAAGCCCAGCATACTTGAGTGGTATATGCTTTTTGATAAAAGAAATCTTCATCTAATTATTTTCATCACACAAAAAAAAAAGTTATGTATCAAGCAAAACTACTGGATAACAGGTAGGGTGGTATGCCGTATGCAAAGCAAACAGTTCATCATAATCTCACCAAGAACTAATTGCTTGGACTCGAATTACTCTCAGCTTTTATAGATTCAAACAGCTTGGTGATATCCCGATGCCTTCGGATATGGACTGGGCATTTGTACAGCAAATCTTGAGCCTCAGTATATCTCCTCTCTTCAAAGAATGATTTGAAAACATGGAGGTAGGCAGTATGTGAGGGGCTATTATTCATTGCCAGGGCCCTGAGAAATTCCCTTCCATCTTCAAACGTCCCATACTTGGCAATGTGAGAAGGAAAGGGGTCCGCGTAAGGTGGGAACTTGCGAGCTTTCATTGACCTCAGAAGGGCCAGTGCCTCCTCAAGTTTTTTGAACCTCAGCAACTCATCAATTAAATCCTTGTAAGTGGCTCGCCAAGGTTTCAAGTGAGCCTTGTCCACCATCTCAACAAATAAAGCATAAGCAGCATCTATCTTGTCCTGGCTACACAGACCTTTTACAATCACACCTAATAAATTGGCATCTGCCTCCAAGTTCTTCTCAATCATCTCTGTCATGAGCTGCAGAGCTTTGTCCACATCTCCAGCCTCACAGTGCCCTTGGATCAATATGGTCCATGTCTTTAAATCTGGGATACACCCTTCAGCTTCCATTTCATCAAACACCTTGCATGCATCTTCCAACCTGTTGACCCTGCAAAGCCCAAACACCAATTGGCTATATGTAATATTGTCTGGCTTGTGGCCTTCAGCTTTCATCTTTTGCACGATCTCTGCAGCCTCATCAATCCTGCCATTACTTGTGAGTGCCCTATGGATCCCATCGAACAACTCCTTGGTCTTGACTTCCCACACGGCCTCAAACTTTCTCACAACCCGGTTGACAAGCTCAGGGTCCGGCGATGGCCCTAGCGAGATGCGCCTGATGATCAACGGTCCATCATTCTGTGACGGCTTGAAAGGACCATCCATCATGAGCTCATAGAGCGCCACAGCCTCCCTGAGCATATGTTGCCTCTGAAAGTTCCTGGACAGCTTGACATAAGTGTCGATATCCACGTGCATCCCTCCGGCTTTCATTTCCTGGATCAAGTCCCAAAACTCCTGCAGGGACTCCTCTCTGCCGAGCACCCTGGCCATGGCGTTGTACGCCACCGATCCGTGGGTGTACCCATTCTGACGCCCAGCCCACCTGAAGAAAGCGAGAGCCTTGATCGGAAGATACTTGAGCTTACTGACCACCTTTGCCACGGAGGTCTCCGTGAGCGGCAGGCTCATGGCCTCCAGCTTCTTGTCGAGGTCCGAACCGTCGTGGTCGCGGACGGCCTCGGCTGCGGCGGAGATGGGGGTGGTGGCCTTGTCCTCATCCCGGGCCTTGGCGTGGTGCGCGGTGAGGGAGGCGTAATCGGCTGTGAGGTTGGCCTTTTTGAATGAGGCGAGGGCGGCGAGGTAGGTGCCCTCGTCGACGGAGTGTCCTGCGTCCTGCATATCCCTGAGGAAAGTCCAGAAATGCGACTGGGCGGAGGATTGGTTGGATGCGAGGGTGCGGAACATGAGGTTGTATGCGGCGGAACCGACGGGGTGGCCGGCGGCGAGGGAGCTGCGGAAGAAGTCGAGCGCGCGGGAGGGGTCTTTGGAGAGACTTCGGAGGTTGTAGAGGACGGATTCCGGGGTGACGGCGGGTGATGGAGGAGAGGCGGTGGTGGAGAAGAGACGGCGGCGGGCGGGGGCGAGGGGAAGGAGGCGGCGGAGCGCCGCCATTTCGGCTGGTCTCGGCTGTGTTTGTTTGGTTCGTACGAGAGCCGAGAGGTATGGATCCATATCGGGGAAGAAAGGAAACGATGGGCCGAGCTGTTTGCCTGTTTCTAAAGGTACGGCCCAATACTTATTGGGTTGGGTGGGAATGGTGACACGGTGGCCCACGGATGGATCCATCCACCTAACGAAAACAGACAAGAACAGCTGCTAGCTCGTCGTCACTCACTCGGCCAGAGTCCAGACCAGAGAAGTGAGAATCAGAGTCCACACGCAACTGCCGCGGCGGCCAGCCACAAACCTCACCTCGCCTCACCTGACTCCATAATTTTGAGGAAGACGAAGAAGACCATGTCCTCCAAGGTGTACACCCTCGAGGAGGTGGCCAAGCACAACACCAAGGACGACTGCTGGCTCATCATCGGCGGAAAGGTGCCTTTTCTTTTCCCATCCCCTGTCTTCTGCTGTCTCCTGCCTCCCTTCCTCCCTAGAATAGATAGATCCACTGGATTTCTGCTCCTTTCTTTCTTTCCTCTTTCCCTTCTGTTCAGATTTAGCGGCAACAAAGAATTACAATTGGGAGATACCTCTGCTCCTACTCTCTGATTTCATTTTTCATATGTTTGTAACTCTCCGATCTTTGACCTCCGGATCTCAAAATTCTGCTTTTTTCTGGTTCTGTGTTGACACTCAGTACTCCATTAGATGGAGATCAAGGATCTGCCAACACATGACTAAAGCTCGACACAACTCTCCCTTCCAATTCCAAGCTGCTCTTTGTGGAATTGATTACATACATCCTCTTTTGTGCACACTGAATAAAACAGATCACAGAGATGATTGTGAGCTGTAATCAACTTTTTCAGCCATCGTTCAGATTATTCTCAGAAGAAACATAAAGTAATGATGAAAGCAGTTTTATTTCCTATAAATCATGCAGTTAAATTTTGTTTTGGAATTAACAAGCTGGGGTAGTTGCGTTATGAAATCAAACCCAACAAGAGCAGAGCCACAAAAAATATTATATACAAGCAAAATATACTGACCTTGCATTCTGCTCGGTGTTGTTGCCATCCCTGTTGTTTGTACACACGTGTATGGTTTCTCCCTTTCTTGGATCCCACTTTTAACATTTAATTATGTCGTACAGTCTATATATTTGCCGGTGCAGTTACTAGAGCCTTTCCCTTGTACATCTGGAATGTTCTTATCATCTTTTGCTGAATGGAGGTACAATGGCATATTCTGTCTAGTTTACACCTCTACAACCAGATATTTACTTCAGTTAATCCTATAAGATTAATAAAGTTGTGGCGCCTGCTGCTATGTGGCCTATTTGAATTGTGCGCCAGTTCCTTAGGGGTGAATCCCAAACCTCTGTAGTTCAGTTAAATGAACGAGTAGTTTTTCAAAATGAGCGGTCGTTTTCAAAAAAAAAAAAAAAAAAAACTAGTTTATTTGATTGAACTAAAGAGGTTCGAGGGTGAACCTATTGTTTATATATTTTCACCCCTAAAGGTCCTATATGACCTGTTCTAGCTTGAGCATCTGGAATCCTCCTTTCCATATTCACAAGGCTTCATATGACAAAAAGTAAATCTTTCTTTTTCTAAACTCCAAGAACGGAACTTAGTAATTGATATGTTGTATTTTCACATAGGTGTACAATGTGACCAAGTTTCTGGATGATCACCCAGGAGGTGATGATGTGCTTCTGTCTTCAACTGGTACTAACTCCTGGCATACCTTTTAGGTGCTCTGAAGTTGCAGATATGTCATTTTAGCTTTCAAAAGTTATTTCAACTTGTCTATTTTACAGCTAAGGATGCTACTGATGATTTCGAAGACGTGGGGCACAGTACAACAGCTCGTGCAATGATGGATGAATACTTAGTTGGTGAAATCGATGCAACCACAATACCAACTAAGGTCAATTACACGCCCCCCAAGCAGCCACACTACAACCAGGACAAGACTCCAGAGTTTCTCATCAAGATCCTGCAGTTTTTGGTACCATTGGCAATTCTGGGCTTGGCTGTCGTTGTAAGAATCTACACCAAGTCTGAATCTGCTTAGTATTGTTGTCAATCTTTCAGAGAATTACAAACTGAATATGTTAGTGAGGATTGCATATCGAGCTGGGCTGCTATGACTTCAGAAATTCAGTCTTTTTGGTCATATGGTTATATGAGATGTCTATTGATAAAACGAGACTCAAATGAAACAGATATCAATTCTACTACCATGGATTTTGTGATTTAGTTGCACTATCTTATTTTCGTTTGGTGTGATATCTGTCTTATCCGTTATTCTGTGCAAGATATATTTTGGTACTGTAGTTCTGGAAGTAGGTTTACGGATTCACATGCTTGAACTATACTTGTTTAAAGAAAAGCGCATAAAGAGTTTGCATTATATGATTTAAATGACAATTATACGCATGCTAAGAAATGTGGAACATAAGTGGACGAAATTTACAATATTCAGAACAAAAACAAAAGTGACATAAGTCTCGCACACTATCTGTGGTAAACGCAATCAAGCAGCCCTCAGTCGTAACACCGTGAACCAGATGCACACGCTGCTGATATACTGCAGCTAGCAAGCATTATATTGCTGACCACAAAAAAAAAAGTATATATGTGAGCACCACTGGTATACAGCTATCACGTGCTTCTGATATCTCTATATTGTGAAATGCACAACATGGAGATTCAAGTTTTACCTTTTTGTTGCATAAATGCAATTTTATATTACCCAAACATGCCATATTATGCATCGCAATTGCAATTGTGAATTGCTTTTTGTTTCTTTACTCACCCAAGGAGTATCCTTAAAACCAGACCATATACTTCTTGAATATAAATTATTACATTGATTTTCATACAGGTCGAAGCATCCATCTTGTACCAACTGGATACAGAATTACAGAACCATAAGCTCATGTACTTATTTTGTAAAGGTACATGACTGGACCTGCTTTTCTGCAACAAGTGGTGTGGTAATTGCAGAAGTACTGCTAATTGTAGCTTATGGCTCAATAGTACGGTGTCGGACCACCGATAAGGGAGAGGTTGGGTGTGTGCTCACTATATTCAACTATCGATGTAGGTGGCAATTGTCCAATACAAATCTCATGCACTGTTGATAACAGAGGAAACAGCTCCTGCCATCCTCTATAAGTCAAGACTTCATAAACTTCTCTTGCTGTGGACACGCCCTGTAAAAATAACTAGATTAGATCTATCAAGCAGAATATGTGCTGAACAGCAGGGCCCCACATATTTGCTTTACCTGAAGTTTTTGGCCATGCAACATCTCTGCCTCCAGCTCATCAAATGACCTGCCAGCAAGAAAATGAGATGAAACTACATAATTACAAGACACAATTTACACACAAGTCATGAACATCGTCAGATTCTATAAAAAGAGCAGACATGAACAATCTCAAACACTCATAAATAAATACATGCAGTTTAAAGAAGGAAACCTTTTGCCACCATTTCTTGCAAAGGCCTCAGCCACTCTTCTATTTCTCCCTCCAACTGTCATGTTAATACCCAGTTTTAAGTGCTTTTCTGTTCAACAGTTAATTGGAAACAATGGAAATACGTACGGCATGTAGTTATTAGGTCAGCCACACCACAGCTCTCAAAGAATGTATTATCTCTGACTGAAGGAAACAGAAGCTTAGAGAAAGCACGCATTTCACGCAAGCCGATCCTCATTATTGCAGCCTAAAAAACAGGGAAAAAGTGGCCCAAAGATTATACAGACATGGAAATTATGTTTGTGTTCGAAATTTGTTCAATAATAGAGTTGCAACCTTTGTGTTGTTTCCCATGTCCAAGCCATCCACAAGACCTGCAAGTAGTTTCACCACATAAGCCATTGAATTCTAAAAGGAAGCAGCACACACAAAGAATAAATTGCATCTAAAACCTGCTGCAATAGCCACGATATTTTTCAGTGTCCCACAGAGCTCTACACCTTCAATATCTTCTACCTGCACAGGAAGTGTCAGATTAATTTTATTTTCGAGCATACGCTTCCAAACTTTTTCTTTTATACTATTAGGCGCACCATTATTTTCAATGGTCCTTTCTACTAGGAGTATGACAGTCATATTCTCATACAACCCTATGTTCATAGAACCAGAATCTAGAGTCTTTCTCTTGTTTACTAGATCTCTGAGATTTTATTTGAAGAACTTACGACAGAAACTAGGAAGTATGGTGTGGTGAAAAGTTTGGCCCAACGACTCGCCACTTCCTTGTCTTTCCTATATCCAATAGTTGCTTCACTGAACTTCTCAACGGCAATCTGCAGTTGAAATGGACCGATTATTTTGTTGGTTCAGAGAGGTATTTGTGCAGGCAAGTTGAGAAGATGCTTGCCTCATTTGCAATGTTTGCACCCATGAGGACACAACAATTGATTCCAAGTGTATCCGCAATTAATTTAGATATCATGCAAGGCCCTTCCATCTTGACCTCCATGCCCTTGATGAGGGAGATGGCCTCAGCTCCTGGTCTTAGCTTGCCTACGAGCTTCTTACAGATGCCCTCCACAAATTGGTGGGGGGTTACAAAAACGAGCATATTTGCGTCTTTGACTGCGGAAACAAAATTGTTTTTTTTTTTGGGGATGATACTCTCCACAAATTAATGAGGTAGAAAAGCAAATATCAGAGCATGTGATTGATGATTACCTGCACTCTCCAAGTCTGGGTCAGCAATTACATTATGTCCAAGCTTTATACCCGGCAAGTATTTGCAGTTTTCCTGCAACACGTGAGGATTACTTTAGAATAAATAAGGTGTCGGTTGTTCCATAAGTAAAATAAGCCAACAAGTTTACATTTTCTCTATTGATGGACTCAGAGAGCTTATTGCCAGTCGGCAGTATTTCTTCAAACACCCACATCCGGACTTCATCTTCAAAATAAAAAAAATAAAAAAAAATCAACCACTTACTTATGAAAGCGTAAACTCTGCCCGTGGATGGTAAGGTAAAAGTAAAACTGAGGACACTGGATGCAGCAGGGAGGGAGGCGGCCGCCTACCTTGGAAGTCGGGCAACTTGGCGATGTTGGAGGCGATGAGGCGGGAGGCGACGCTGCCCCAGTTGCCGCTGCCAACGACGGCCACCCGGTTCTTGGCGTGCCCGTTCTCCATCTCCAAGAAGAATGAAAAATGAAAAATGAAACAGCACAGATGAATGGAGTCGAGGAAACCAAGAACAATGATCTGGAGAACGAGAACAACGAGGAAGGACATTGTGCCTACAGGCTGCGGTGTATACATATAAGCTGCCTTGGACAGGAGGAGGGAGGGGCGGGCATCCCCAAGATCGATCTGCATCATCGATCAACAGTCGCTGCCATTAGGTCCTTGGGATTGAAGAGAGGACGGCTTCTCTTCTCGGTGGCATCGAAGAAGCATTCCTTTTCATTGCCGGTGGCGTGCAACTAGGCTTGGCGCCACTTGGCCTACCTGAACCAACGGCCCAAACCGCTTTCTTTTAAGCTTTCATCCAGGACCCTGTGGACGGGTCTGGATCAGACAGGGGATCGAAGATGTGATCGATCGGAGGTCCTCAGCTCGTCGTAACCTTGGAGGCCCGTACCTCTCCCACTCCATCACGCGCTCATCCTCTTCGATCTTCACTCTCACTCGTCGCAGATGGAAGATGAATACTCCATGATGATGATGATGATTGGAGAAGACGAAGGCTTCCTTCCTCCTTCCGTCAAGAAGGGCATACGGGCATGGCGAGGGGAATCTGGCACGTGGAGGCCACATGCTGATATGCATCTCTCTCTCTCTCTCTCTTCATAATGGAATCGATCGCCGGCCAGCAATAATTTTGTTGAGAGATTTTGACCGGTCTTCTCTCTTCCATAGCATGCGTGCGTCCTTCGGTCAAGTTTTGAATTAAAACATGCCAACAACAAGGCCAATTATCAAGGACCAGCATTATATAGCAGGAGTACCTCTCTGCTGCTGCTGCTTGAAAATAAACCAAAGCAAAACAGGATCGATCAATCCATCCCTTAATTACCTCTAGTTAATTAATTGGATCTTAATTAATCTTATACGTGCGTATGTACAACCACAAAAATGAACTGGATACCACAAGCTACTAGGAAAGGAAAGGAAAGGAAAGGAAGCTATCACTATCAGAAACCAATATTGCAAGAAGAAGCTAGAGAGAAACTCGTCTTCATCTTCATCTAGGGAGAGCGACGTACGGATTCACTGGAGCGAGGAGAGACCGATGGACAAAGCCGACTAATTAGTGGTCTCGCCAGCAGACGAGCATGGAGACGCAGCGGCGGACGATGTAGAAGCGCGCCCGGTGCTCCTTGACGGCATCCACGCACTTCTTGGAAAGACCACTACTGGTGGTGCTGCTGCTATTGGGGGCGCCGGCTGCAGCTTGATGATGATGTTGACGACGACGACTAGTACTCCTGGTCCTGGTGGTGCTCGCGCTGGCCGAGTAGCTCCGGCTGAGCATGGTGGCGCTGCTGCTGCTTGTACCTTGCAGCTGCCCGCAGTAAGCGGCGTCCATGGTCGTCCTACCGGATCTGCTGCGCCCCTTCTTGGACAGCTTCCACTTCTCGTCCCCCCCAACGCCGCCGTAAGACTCCATGCTCCTCTGCTGATCGGCCGTGACTCTTCTCGATCTCCCTATCTCGCTAGGAGTAGCACACACTCTTCTCTCCCTATCTACTTAGCACACAGAGGAAGAGAGAGAGAGAGAGAGAGACTGCACAGGTAGCACTCCAGATAGCTAAGCCTCCTGTTAATGGTGATGGATCCCGCACCGCACCTGGGTCCTGGGGCCTCTCCTCCTGTTGCGCCCGTGCCCCTTGATCACCACCTCTGCTGTCTCCCTGTCCCGAGTGGTGCTCCTCCTATCCTATGGCACATGCACCAGACAAATGCTCACCGTTGGATGTTGCTACTGGTTCCTGCGACGGCGACGATCTCGAGGAGGCATGGTGCCTTTGCTGGAGTGGTGGAGCCTTTGTTTTAGAGCTACTCCTAACTAGTAGGTGACTCAGCTCAGACTCGAGATCGATTTCAATCCTGAGCAAATGCAGAGCTCAGACTCAAAGAGATCGATCAATGACTGCTACTCCACGTAGTGGTGGTAATGTACTGTACCACAGTACTTTCGTACTATAGCTCTACAGTATGTACTTGTCCTGCTACCAGTTATCTAGCTACTGTATAGGAGTACTCTACTGTACTGTATGCAATGAAGTTGCCGCTCATTCTGTTTTTACCGCTCCTTTCTCTACTGATCGATTACCAGTATGCAGTAGGAGGAGCAGATTACCAATGATGTTTCCAGCATCGCGCCTTGTGACCCATGGTCGTCATTAATTAAAATTAAAAAGGAAGAAGAGCACCAGCCTTGTACATTAATTATTGCGGTGCTATCCATCACCATGACAATGTATTTTTTTTCTCTGCAGATGTTATATTAATTAGAGCGCCCCCCTATATGTATATATTGTTATTATTATTGCAGATATTCGGTCCGGATCAGGCTTTATTCGGAAAGCTAGCACCCCTGGTAAGAAAAGAAGACACCAAGATGATGAGACATTATTTATTTATTATAAAGGGCGGAGAAAGGTAGGACAGGGTCACACGAGCTCCTACATATGCTCCTCCTCTTTCCGAGAGATTCTTCACAGTTTCGTTTCAAACCACCAAGGCTCGTTTGCATCCGAGAGAGAGAGAGAGAGAGAGAGAGAGAGCAGTGTCCTCTTGCCGATGGCTGTGTCGTGGGCCACAGCCCACAGTTCGTTTTATGTCTCCATCTTGGGATACCCTGGCTGATATTCTGCCAAACGTACGGAACGTTTTCACCCAACGTCATTTGCACTTGTGATTATTTTCCTCAGAGCAAAAAAAAAAACAAAACAAATTATGATGGTTTACGTCAAATCCACTGAGAAACACATGCATCTCCGTACCATGATCAGAATGTAAACACGGGAGTAAAATTTTTTTACAGAAGCCGACATGTAAATCGCGATGGGGGCCCTGCACCTCCAGTAATGTGACTATGGGCCGTATTCTAATTAGGCCGGCTTATGGTCACGTCTTATAGGCCCGATATCATTACACATGGGCCGAAACTCTGCTCATTAATCTTCATAATCTAAAGTGGCCCAATAAAACACCTCTGGCAGCCCAGTCATGCATGGAACCGTCGAAATTAGCACTCCCATCGTTTTTAAACTGTTATCATTATTAAGACAGAAAAATTAGTTAAAACAAATTAAAGTTGCTGTTGTAATGATAAAAATTACTAGTACTCCTAATGAATAGAAGGAAGCGCATCGTACTAGTACCCTCGAGATATTAAACACTGGAATACACAGCGAGCTAGTAGTGTTTCATTTCAACTTTTAGCAGGTCTAAGCATGATGGACGGAAGCATCGACCACTGTAATGCCTCTACTAATGTCACCTTAAACTATCACCAAAAGTGAAATGAAATTGAGTTAAACTCAGATGGGTGCATCAGTTGATCAATACTCCACTTAGCTATATAGCCAGAGGTAGGCCAAGCAGGTTAATTTAGACATAATAATAACAGTGTCATCTGCTGGATGGATATATATATATATATACCTGCTGGAAGAAGTGCATCCTGTTGACCCTCCGAACGAAAAGATGGATGCATCCGCCGCGCTCTGCTTGCCCGGCACCTGATGGATCATCGATCGACCAGGTCCCCAACAAGCTAGCTAGGTGATTAAAACAAAGTGGTACTGTAATATATAGCCATTTGATTTCCAATGCAGCATCATCAAGATTCCCACAAACATATATACGGCACCGGTGTACGTAATGTGTGAATCTTGATGATGCCACGCCAGAAGTCAACGACTGCAGGTCGACGCTTCTTTCAAGATCATGATCCACTCTTCTCTCTCTGTTTCTCTACTTCCATGGCCACACATCCAGCTGGAGCTGGAGCTGGAGCTGGAGCTGGAGGAATATCGATCGATCAGAAATGGAAGATCGACGGGAGGGTTGGATTCGATCAGTCCATGGTGGCTGCAGAGCTTATCGAGAGGAGGAAGGAGGAGGAGGTGAAGATGAGTACTCCTAGAAGAGAGCGGAAAGTAGCTTGGCTTTGATCCTTTGGCTAGCAATGTAAGGTGGAGGTATATATAAGCAGAAGAGCAGAGAAGCAGTATCCCAATGCAAGGAGCTAGCAACCAGTTGCTGGAAGCTCAAAGGGACATTGCCTATTAGGATGCCACTATGCCAGCCAGCAGTAACTAACGACGTCATAGATGGATCCTATACTGTATGCAGTACGTATACGTGTGTGTATATATATATATATACACACTAAGTAAGGAGCAGGAGAAATACACATAGAGTAGGTATACTCCTACGTAGAGTAGCTAGCAGGTTACTGTGGTGTGGTGGTTACGCGTCGCCATCCAAGGAGCCGGAAATAAGATAAGGCCTTTACTACTACTGTACTCCTGCTCCATTGGCGACTGGACAAAGCTTTCCCTGCGAGGAAGGGAGACTAAATAAACTCCCATCCATCAATGTACCACAGCTATATACTCTATGGAGTACTAGTACAAGCTGGAGTATAGAGTAGGTGCGTAACTAATCAAATTAAGGAGAGTAAATTAAGCTAGAATGAAATTTATATATATGTCTCTCGATGACCTCCAAATTAATAAAATCCTGCCAAGCAAGAACACCTTACTTTTGCATGTGCCTGCAGTTACGTAAGTACTCCTTCGTGTGCACGCACTGCAAGCACTGGAGTACGCCATGTACACCTGAAAATCTGAAAATGACCACCACCATGATGATTGATGAGCAAGTTCCTTCAAGCTGCTGGATCAGCGCGCGGGATTCCCTCAACCCTATGGTACGATCGACTCGGTAAGTGTGAAAGAAATTGAGAATTTGTAATTTTGCATTTTCAAATATTCCATCTGTGCTGCACTTTGCTGATGCTTTGGGATTCATCCATCATTGTGTTCTTGAGAGAGAGAGAGAGAGAGAGATGTTCAGACCTAGAGGAGTAGCTTTTTCTTACTTTCAGCAACAAGTTGGCCAGGTCATTACGTAGGGGGCGTGTGCACTACTGTAGCAGTTCATGTCCTGTCCGGTCTGGAGTTAACATTTGCTGATACTCCACTATTACTAGAAGAGAACAAAATCTTGCTTTAATCTATCTCTCGTATATATGAAATTATGAATTATGCATGCTACAAGTCTACAACAAAAACCTCTTGTTGAGTCTCTAGCTACAAGAGGTTGTGTTGTAGACTTGCACTGTGCTCTAATTTCATTCTAATTTGGAGAGACTGAATGGATTAGTGACAATATAAGGATGCTTCTAGTAGTAGTAGTAGTACTATATAGAGAAAATCAGTGATTCTGTAAACCAATTCTCTTTTAATGGCACAAGTAATATTCCTCAAGTTCAATGTCGTCAGAGATGGAGGAACCACTTGCACATCTCACCTGGAGAGTGAGAGAGAAACAGAGACGATAAGGAATTGAATATTGCAACGTGGTGATAGTACTATTTCCAGTTCTTGGTCCCGAGCCGATTCAAGTGCAGACTGCAGAGAGGCCGAGAGGGAGAACTCCATCATGCAGTTGCAGTAATCCAAGGAAAGGGATGGAGAAAGTATCTAAAAAAACACTTGAAACTCCATAAAGCCTGCACCCGTCAAATTGGCAGTGGACCGGCCGTATGAAGGTGGGTCTAGCTAGCTGCCGTCCAATCCCATCCATCAGTCAATCGTGAGCGTCCATCGGTGTCTCTGTCAGTCTGAACTCTGAATACGCACCGTCCGTCTTCTTCCTTCCGGCCTTGAGGTCATCACGGGCCGTGGAACGCAAAGGCAATTCAACATCAGGACCGGGGATCCGGGAATGCAAGCTCATCCATGGCGACACGAAGACAGCGCAGGCAACGAGGAGGATCTGGAGCAAAACCGAATCGGCTCGCATCCATGCATTGCATTACTCGATCCACTCCACGTTTGATACTGTATGTTGAAGAGATGCTTTGTTTTGTTTGCATGCATGCTTGCGTCAATCGCTACATCGATCAGTTTCTTTCTTCACCAATCTATCACAGGCACCACCAGCCAGCGTTTGATCAGAGAGAGAGAGAGAGAGAGAGAATTTAGATGGAGAGCAAGTAGTTAGGGCAAGAGACATTTTGATGGAGTTCTGGCCGTTGCTCTGCAGGAATGAATCCGGAAGAGAGCGAGTAGATCCAGCAGAGCTGCAGCTGCAGGCACCCATTCATAGCTCTGCAGGCATGCCGGCCATCTATCCTATCGCCCGGCCGGCGAGACTCCGGATGGATGGATGGATGGATAGCCTAAATCAGCACGTCTCACTCAATTTAAAAAAATTCAAAAAAAAAAGAAGAGAAAAACTGCATGGCACTGTAGGAGTAGCATGCATGTGTGGTAGAGTACGACGTTGTTCTGTAACCGCAAATGGCGTGCAGACACACAAACACACATACTGTACACCTGATAACCTGAACGAATTGAAGCAGCAGCAGCAGCAAGCTTGTTGGAGTATAGCCTGGCTACTGTAGCTGCGCTGAAAGCAGGGTAAGGAGCTGCCAAATGTCATGTCCTGTCCCATTTTTTCTTTTTTACTATTTGATTTCACTCACAGCAACAAGTCATTCGTTCATGCATGCGACGACATCACAACCAGGGACAGCACCTCCAATTATTTGCCTGCGCCTGGCTGCATGCATGAAGTGATCACTACTGTAGTCGTGTTCCTTCGGACTTGTGAGATCGATCAGAAAGGTTTGTGTAGCCTCAATGGTCCTTGTAATCAAATCTCTAGTATATTACGCAGCATACCTATATATATGTCTTGAGAGCAGATCTGCATATAAGGAGGTGTTTGAGCTCCCAGCTTTTACATTCTCAAAACTCAAAATGCAGCGGAAGCTCTCCCAAACTCGGTCCCTTCTCTGAACCGGTAAAAATGGAAAATCGACACTTTCAAGTAAAGTTCATCAACGTGTTGTCACTAATTAACTGCTCTAGGTCGATCGGCCACTAGGGCATGCTCTTGCTTCTGAAATAAAATAAAACAGGCACTAAGGCGCAACCAAAGCTTTCATGGATCAAAATTCGGCCCACCAATGCAGTGCATGAAAGAAGGCCCCCATCCAATTAATAACAAGGAATAAAATTCGGCCCACAGGCCACAAGCCGGGCCCGGCCAGGTCGTTGTCTCAAGGAATCCTCCTCTTTCCCTCTAATTATTACTTGCCACTGAAATACAGTACTACTGTATTTTTCCAAGGTTACTATTAGGAGGGAGTAGTACAGGAGTATATTTTATCGATGTATATGTCCATACATACATTATATACTACTAGACACGTACTAGCTAGTAGTACGTGTTGTTGACGAACATGCACGCATGTGACATGAGCAAACAAAACCCTCGCTCGATCGCTCTTGCATGATGATGTCGTGGCCCTCCATCTCCCGTGTAGCTAGCTACTTACTCCTACCTTGTTGTCCATGCATGCGTTGACCCTTTACTCGATGTTGGTTTGCCATATTGGTCACTGTGCAGCTGAAAATTAATCAACGGCGGTGAAAAGAAAGATGCAAGAATTACTCTCCTACAGTACATGCGTAAAACTTGCTAGCTAGCTAGCTTGTTGACTTGATGATGAGCTGCATGGGGCTCTCAACCTGCACCGGTCAATATCTAGCTACCAGTACTAACATTATTTGATCCTCGATTGATCGATCAGAGTCAATCCTGCTCTGAACATGTGTCTCTGGATCTGGAGTTCGCTTAATCGGTCAGCTACGGAGGACAGCGCCCTGCTGTGCTATCCATGCATTCCGGCCACGCATGCAGCAGATTAGTGTGCTCGATCGAGATCGACCCATCACCCATGTATGTGTGCAGGTTGGTCAGGTCAACCCGTTGTCGTATCCCTTGGCTGGGCTTCTCCCACCAGATCCATTCGATTTGGCCCTTTCCTTTCCTCCCGATCCCACTGACCCATCCAGCAGCAAAAAGTCAACCGCTAATGCAATATTTTTGCAATAAGATTATATAGTCGATCGATCTCGGTCCGGTGAAATCTATCTACTACCTGCTTCCGTATATGCACCCTTTATTTGAGCTACGTACCTAGCTGCTGGTTGGGTTCGGTTAATTTGGCGTGTGATGAATTCTCTCTCCATATAACGAGCTAGCTTAACTATCAAATCGCCAAGAAAATCGAATCCCAGATGCAGACGCCGCATCAGATCTGTAGCAAATTCGGGTTCTAAATTTATGAGGTCAATCTATCAAATGAATGGGCAAACTAGGTACTATATTCGTCAGTTGACTCTTAATTTATCTTGCTTCAATTCTGCACCGGCTTGATTAAATTTTCCTTTCGATTACGTGCACATGAAATCTGCCAATATATGGATATATACCAGATAAAGATAGGAAAAGCATTTCCTCGATGAGGTTCGTCGTATGCAGGGGCAGAATTCCACAAAAGACGTTGCAGGCGGACAACCTGTAGGACTGTCTTTGGGGCAGAATTAGAATTAAAGGGCAGCTTATCGATTGGCATTTCGATTCTTCATCTATCATCAGTCATCAGTCATCAGTGTGGTGGTTGCCTCTCCTCTCCTCTCCTCTCCTCTCCTCTCCTCTCCTCTCCTTGGCGGACAGCATAGATAGAAGAGTCGACCCTGCTTGTCCATGAGAAGAATTAAGAGACCTCCTGCCCTAACTAATCCCTGTCTTTTAGGCCCTTGCTTGTTGATGTAGGAGTACCCTAATTATCAGCCAGGCAGAGCAGTTCAACTTGCACAGCGCCTTTTTAGTTCGAGCTAGACAAGTGGCGCCGTACGTAGCAGATACGTGTGGGAGTTTATAATTAAATTTAATTTGTTGCTTATTCCACACTGTGTGATGATAAATTAAGCTTAAATTTAAATCTGAGGCATGCACAAAATCTGCGCTTATTATTGTTCTGTTAGTTCAGTTAAAAACTGCTACTACATAGGCCCTCCCTCGCTCCATTGAATCAATCATACACATGCACGCTTGACGCTTTAGTGGTTGACAAACGCATTAGTTGCCTAATGGACTTGTTGCCTCAGTTCCTTCTCGTCCGCTTCGCTTCGATCTGTGCAACTGCGATAACAAATTATTTAATTATTAATTAAATGGCCCTGAATAATAATTTGAATTGGCCTCTGCTTCCACCGATAACGGTATACTAGACTCCTCCGCGCCAAAATTGTTGGCATCAGTTGATTGTTTTAAATTTGAATTGGCCTGCGAAAGTAATTTGAGAGCGGAGATACATAGCAGTGAGCAGCAGTATGTAGCAGTCAAGGGTGTAACCGTCAATCAGCACGCGTGTCGAAAATTAAAAGTTGCATCCCATGTGTATATATATAAGCGCTGGCCGGCCCTTCATTCCATCTGGTGGATGAGCCAAGTAATCACTGGCCAGACGCAATCCCTCTTCTTGCTTTCTCTTCTCCCTCTCCTCTCTCTGCTCTTTCCATAGGATTAGGATTAGGATTAGGATTAGGATTAGGACTTACTCCTAAGAGGTAGGCCGGCCACCCGCGCCATGGAGGAGCTGGATGTGCTTGAGAGCAGCAACCAGTATTGGCAGCAGCAAGATGGCTTGCTGGGCGAGGAGGAGCTCATGATAATGGGCGGTTATCAGCTTCTCGACGAGAGGACGCCGGCGTACGCGGCGGATTATTCCAAGCATCAGGTGGACCACGACGAGGAGACGGAGGGACCTCGGCGCCGGAGGGAGACGTCGATGGTGAACAAGCTCATCTCAACGGTCTACTCCGGGCCAACCATCAGCGATATAGAGAGCGCTCTGTCCTTCACCGGCGGCGCTGGCGATCATCAGCTCGCCGTCAAATACGGCTCCAGCCCAGTGTATGTACTGTGTAATAGTAGTTCGAGAATTGGCAAGCAACAGAGTCTTTTTTTTCCCTAACAATTGAGCTGTTGATGAATTTCGTATGCATGTGTAGGGTTTTCTCCCCTGAGAAGGTGTTGAGCAAGATGGAGAACAAGTACACGCTCAAGATCAAGACGTGTGGCAACGGACTTGCAGAAGATGGATACAAATGGAGGAAATACGGCCAGAAATCCATCAAGAACAGCCCGAACCCAAGGTAGCACAACACTTCTCTCGATTTAATCAAATTAATTAGTTCTTCCGAAATAAATTAAAAAAAACAAAACAAAAAGGAAGCAAAAGAAAAATTCCCACGATATATAAGCTAGAGCATCACCGAGATCCTGCCCTGCCACCTATCTGTCTAAATTCGTATCGTTGATGAATTAGGCAAGCGGACAGCTAGCTAGTGTGGTTACATAATTAGTTCAAAGATTTAATTACAAAAGCAGGTGAGGAATTAATACTTACCACATCTGTACGTGTCGTAGAGTTGTATATATGTATATGTATAGCTAATTGTATAAATAACCCCGCAAAAAAATTTGATCTTGTCGCAGGAGCTACTACCGTTGCACGAACCCTCGTTGCAACGCGAAGAAGCAGGTGGAGCGGGCCATGGACGAGCCCGACACCCTCCTCGTCACCTACGAGGGCCTCCACCTGCACTACACCTACTCCCACTTCCTCCACTCAGCCCAGGTCCAGCATCAACAGGGCCTACCAAAGAAGCCCAAAAGAGGCCCAGCAAACAGCTCTTCTCTGCTGCTCTCCTCTGATCATGATGAGGTCCTGGACACCAATACCGCACCTGCTGCTTCTAATGGTGGTGGTGCTGGAGATGCAGCAGTTCTTCCAGGTGTTTCAGTTTCAGAAGCAGCAGCATCAGCAGCTTGGAGCTGCTTTGACGGAGGAGACGAGGAGCAGCAGCAGCAGCACCACCACATGGAAGCCCACATGGCCAATAAGAACGGCGGGCTCCTGGAAGACGTGGTGCCGCTGCTGGTCCGCCGGCCGTGCGGCTCCACCGCCACCACCACCACGGGCACGGGTGGTTCTTCACAGGACAACTCGCCGCCATCGCCCTCCGCCTCCTCCGTCCCCTGGACGCCGACGTCGCCCTACATTGACATGGCCATACTCTCCAACATCTTCTAGCCTAGCTAAGCTAGCTAATGGCTTCCGATCCTGAAGAGGCCGGCAAGCAAAGCAAACACGAAGAATTAAGGAAATATGTATGGATAGTTAGATTACCATATATAGCAGATCTAAGTAATTAAGCATGTGTGTTTAATTAGTGCGTGCATCAAGAGAGTGGATGGAGCAGTGTGAGTATAGTCGCATACTGTGGATCCGTCAGCTAGAAATATCTATAGCGGCCAATAATATGCATGGTGTTTGTAGTAGATGTGTGCAGCCAATGAAAAAAATTAAGAACAACATCACTTGTGTTGATTATTGTTCATCCAACTAATTACTGATGCGAAGGAATCGCCCAAGATGCCATTGTTCTGTTTTGTCGATAAATGGGCCTAATCTTTGAGAAGACGGGAATAAGCCTAGAAATTAGAATGGGCCACTATCCGTTCGTTCACCAACGGCTACCTTGTCGATTTGGGATTTGGGAGAAGGAGATGACCGTTGCGTTTTGGATCAGACCTGTCCGATCCATCATCCTTCCCCTCCCGGCTCCCGCTCACACGGCAGCGCACAGCGGCCGGAGATCCAGGGAGCCATCAATCAGTGAATCATGGCGACGGCGACGGACACCAAGCCCCGCCTCAAGGTGCCGGCTTCCATGGCGGGCGCGCTCCGCCTGGACCCCGTGGCTTCCCCCTCCTCGCGCCCTCGCCCGGGCCTCAGCGAGGCCCCCAAGACGACGCCGTCGCCGTCCAAGACCACCTACAGCGACCGCTTCATCCCCTGCCGCTCCTCCTCCCGCCTCCAAAACTTCGACCTCATCGGCTCCCTCGGCGCCAAGGACAGCGACACGCCTTACTCCCGCCTCCTCCGCGCCGAGCTCTTCGGTCCGGACTCCCCGGGAGGCCCTGCTTCTTCCACCACCCCCGCGTCGCCCAACAATCTCTTCCGGTTCAAGAAAGACCACTCCCCAGCCAACGCCACCAAATCGCAGGTCGACAGCGCTCTTTCTTCTTTCGGATCCGCAGGGGAGGTGGCATCGCCGCAGAAGCAACCCAGAAAGGTCCCCAAGACGCCGCACAAGGTCCTTCTTCTTCTCTCTGTCCTTCTTGTCCTTCTTAGTATAGCAGAGTACATCCAAGTATCCAACCAACAAAATATGACTCCTCCTTCACAAAAACGGGACAGGTCCTGGACGCGCCGTCCCTCCTGGACGACTTCTACCTCAACCTCGTCGACTGGTCGTCGCAGAACATGCTCGCCGTCGGCCTGGGGACTTGCGTTTACCTCTGGTCCGCCTCCAACAGCAAGGTCACCAAGCTCTGCGATCTTGGGCCCAGGGACAGCGTATGCGCAGTGCACTGGTCAAGGGAAGGCTCTTACCTTGCCATTGGCACCGGACTCGGAGATGTCCAGGTTTGCGGCTCCCCAAATTTCTTCTTCATTTGAGGGTGATATGCAATGCACCGTATAGTAATTTTTAAGTATCAACATGAAATTTGAGACAGATTTGGGACAGCTCGCGCTGCAAACGGATTAGGAACATGGGAGGTCATCAGACACGGACTGGGGTGTTAGCATGGAGTTCCTGCATCCTGTCCTCCGGTAGCAGGGACAAGAACATACTGCAGCATGACATCCGTATTCCCAACGACTACATCAGCAAGTTTTCTGGTCACAGATCAGAGGTGAAAAATTCATAACCCACATAACTAATATCAGCATCATCTAACTGATATCAGCATCATCTAGTTAGTGAACGGTATGACAACTGCGCATCTTGATTCTTGTCAGGTTTGTGGGCTGAAATGGTCGCACGACGACCGCGAGCTTGCTTCCGGTGGAAACGACAACCAACTATTAGTATGGAACCAACGATCCCAACAACAGCCAGTCTTGCGACTGACAGAACACACTGCTGCGGTTAAAGCAATAGCGTGGTCACCACACCAACAAGGCCTCCTGGCATCAGGAGGAGGAACAGCTGATAGATGTATCCGGTTCTGGAACACAGCTAATGGAAATTCTCTCAACTCAGTCGACACAGGAAGCCAGGCAAGTTTTTGTACTTCTGAACTTGGATCTCTGTGCTGTGTGCTAGTACTGTGGTTCTGCTGTCCTCATCGGGTTGCTTTGTTTATGTTCCAGGTTTGCAACCTTGCCTGGTGTAAAAATGTCAATGAGCTTGTGAGCACCCATGGCTATTCTCAAAACGAAATCATGGTCTGGAAGTATCCATCCATGTCCAAGGTACGCATTGATCTTTTAGGTCTGAAGTGTCTGCAAAGATTTCATCATGCTATCTTATTGTTTAAATCACAAGTAAATGCAAATTGATAAATGAAAACAACTTGCTATGTACAATTCAGTACAAGCTATGTATTGCATGAAAAGAAGGATTGATATGGTTGTATATTTGTTAAGTGAAATAATCTGCTCAGTGCTACTTCATTTGACTGAATCACTGAAATCCTTTGAAACCTTCAATCCTGTTTCAACTACAATTAAATATTCTCTTATCAATTGAGCAATCCAGCCTAATGTTCAGTAACATTCAGTAACACTGAGTATTTTGTGAAAACAGGTTGCAACGCTAACCGGACATACAATGCGTGTACTGTACCTTGCGACGTCACCTGACGGCCAGGTAAATCCTAATCTAATCTGCACAGCATTGTGATTAGTTCAGAGGGTATCTGTTAAGGAGATCTAGGCTCACGGGTAACTGTTAAATTTACAGACTATAGTAACGGGAGCTGGTGATGAAACTCTTAGATTTTGGAACATTTTCCCTTCAGTAAAGACACAGGTACTTTCCTTGGGCTTCAGAAACAATTGAGAATTCTAATGTTATTTTGGTGGCATCGTTCTAACTTTTGTCCCCAACCCGGTTACATCTGATCCAGACTCCTGTTCGTGATGTTGGGCTCTGGTCGTTTTCAAGAAGCCACATCCGGTGATCACAGGAGGCAACACAAGATGCACATTTCTCTGTTGGGAAATATACACTGTTTACATGTGCAGTTTGTTGAGTGATTTGTAAATCGTGAGGCCTAGTTATTTATTCATTGTTGTTCGTGTGGGTGAAGGAGTTTATTAACTTAACCGATTCTTTCATGTGAAAAACTCATAAGTCGGCCGCTGATGTATTTGATTTGGCAATTGCCAGTACAGAGCAACAAGGGCCTTGTATCCTCAGTAGTTAGCAGCTGTTTTCATTTCCTGATTTCAAAAAGAATTGATAATCAAACTTGTGAGGCTGTGTTTGTCATCTAGTTATGTGTCTTGTTGCTGCTTCATTTTATAGTCGTGTGGCTTGCAGATGCTTTTTAAGCAGTATCAGATGCTGTTATGCTTGTAAAAAAATATCTGATGAGATGGCCAGTGAGGCACATGGCATGATTTGGTAACGAATGGTTAGGCAACCTTTGAGGAGGCATAAAGCAAGACCAGCACAGCTTGGACGGTGCGAACCCAGACTGCTTCCTGTGGAAGTAGAACTATTCCTTATCAAATCAAAAAAGAATTTTACTTGATTCCGATCACAAGTTTTGGTTTATTTTATGAAGGAATCGAGGTAGCGTGGAAAGGCGCTGTGCTACACGCGGCAGCATGGGGATGCACACGTTGCAACAAATTAGATACTGACTAGAGTGCCCAGCAAGTAATTTGACCGTGTCTTCACGAATCAGAATTCTTCTTAGAGAATGCACACATTGCAACGAAGTGTTTTCAGGTGAAATTAAATTGATTACTCCCCTTTTAAATGTCGTTTGTTGACTTTTAGATAGTATACGGACTTTTTGTTATTTTTATGAATAAACCATGCTTAAAATATTGCTACTAATAAAATAATTCACAATGAAATAATAATATTTTATAAATTTATAAATAAAATAAATAGTTAAATATAATTTTTAAAAGTAAAAAATAAAATAAAATAGGTGATTCATCTAAACAATGGGTGAATGGCTGAAGAAAAGAAGCGACGTTTCGGCTTCTTGTGGAGTGATTTCGACAGAGAGTACCAGAAGGCCCTTCCCGTCTCTATAAAACTGACCTACCGTCTTCGCTCTTCCCTCACTCCCAGTCCGAGCTCAAATCTTTCTCTTCTGTCCCCGGAGGCCACCTTCTTCTTGTTGTTGCTGTTGTTGCAGCATTCCGCGGCGGATACTCATTCGGTAAGTGCCGATACATCCTTCATCCACTTGTTCTCCTCACTTCCCCTTTCGGAAAGGCCACAAAATCTCTTCTTTTTTGCGCTAGGATTCAGCATCTGTCATTGTAGTTAGGATTCTTTTACGTTTCTTGTTTTAGATGGTCTTCATTCATAGGCGGAGGATCAAATCCGCCGGCTCGGTGCCGTGTCTGCAATGTCCGGAGATTAGATCTAAATCGCATCGCTGCAGCCTGCAGATTCAGGGGAGTCTGCTCGTTTTGATAGATTAGATTAGATTCGATTAAGATTAGACTAGATTGAAGAGTAAGTTCTGAGTGTGCCACTTCCCCTGCAGATTGAAATGGAGTACGAAGGCAAGTACAGGAAGGATCAGAGGCTCAAGTGCGACTGCCTTGTGTTCGGTATGCAAATGAAATCAATCTTTCTGCTCCAATTAATAAGTAGCTACGAGTTTCAATCCCACACAATCTTATATGCTACTCCGTAAATAAATTTCTCCTTTTCCACAGATCTTGATGATACGCTGTATCCGGTGACCTCCGGCATTGGAGCAGACGTCAAGAAGAACATTCAAGGTAATACATATTCTCTTCCCATCTATTGGAAGAAATGAGCCGGTGATTATATGTGCTGATGACGTGCTTGATTGTTCACAGATTATATGGTCCAGAATCTCGGCGTTGAGGAAAGCATAAGCTTGGAGCTATGCATCCTGCTCTACAAGCAGTACGGAACAACCATGGCTGGTTTAAAGGTATGTGCTGTTAAATTTAGAATAAACTTAACATCTTTGTTTGCTTATTAATTTCTGTTCCCCTGTTGCTAAATCTAGCTCTTGCAACCTTATGATGTAGGCTGTTGGCTACCAGTTCGATTATGATGATTTCCACAGGTATACTTGATTCCGCCCAAATTTTATATCTGTTGTTGTTTGTCTAGTACAGAGGAATTTCAGGGTCTTAATGGTTTCACTTCCTGCACAGCTTTGTTCATGGAAGGTTGGCCTACGAAAAGATCAAGCCTGATCCTGTACTCAGGAATATACTCCTGAGCTTGCCAATCCGTAAAGTTGTATGTACCAAACTCTGTTTTTCATGCATCAGGGACTATAAGTATTTCATTTTTTATATATTGACAGTCATATGGTTGTTTTACTAGGTGTTCACAAATGGTGATAAGATCCATGCCTCAAGGGCCCTAAAGAGACTTGGAATTGAGGACTGTTTTGAGAGAGTTGTGTGTTTCGAGACATTGAACTCAACATCCCCTCCTGTGTCTGTTGATACGCTTCAAATCTTTGACATTATGAAGCATCTAGCTCATCCAGAGCCTGGGGTGGATTTACCAAAATCATTAATACTGTGCAAGCCATCAATAGATGCAATGCTTCATGCTCTCAAGGTTGCCTCCATCAATCCACAGACAACGGTAAGCGCCTACGCACCTAGTACTGATTTGTCATGCCCCTGAATTGATGGCTCTCACATACAATGCATGCTATTTTGATGTGTTGAGGGACTGATTCTTACTTGCAACACCTTTCAGATATTGTTTGATGATAGCTTCAGGAACATACAAGCTGCAAAGGAAATTGGAATGCGGACTGTCCTGGTAAATTCTGCTTCTTTTTATTGTTGGCGTTTTTTTTTTGGTGGGCTTAAGTTGAAAGTATCAATTGGAATGTGACAAATGACTACTATTAGGTTGGAACTTCTGAAAGAACAAGAGGTGCTGATTATGCCTTGGAAAGCCTGCACAACATGAAGGAGGCCCTGCCTGAGCTGTGGGAGGAAGCTCAGAAGGACGAAGATGTGAAGAACACTAGCAAAGTCGGAATTGAGACGTCGGTGATAGCGTAAACCTCACCTTTTTGTTATCAAGTCAATGTAGCCCTTTTGTTTTCTGTGGAGGAGAGCACTGAGATGGTGGATCGCTTTTGGGAGCCAATCACCAGTCTATTGCCCAACAGTAGAACAGCTAATTAGGTGCACAAGAAACGTTATAACTGATGCTCCTCAATGGACTGACTGATAGTCATTGGTGTTACGCCCTCTATACATGCACCTCAAAGTACTATTCAGTTTGAAATAAATATTCTCCATATCTGGTGACATGTTTGAGAAATTCAATTTTAAGGTCTCCTTTGCAACGCAGGATTCACAATAATTGTACAAGAATTTCATTTGATTCAATTCAATGCGCGTTCAGATGAGATAGCTGCGGCTGCACATCCGCGGCCGGCCAGTTATATTTTTACTGTAGCTAGAACTCATCACAGCAGTAGCTACCGCTGGAAGATGTGCATCCGAACGGAGCCTCAATTAAAAAAAAGACTAGAAAATAGGAAAAATTCCTCCATTCCATTCCAGAGGACTAATAAGACGTGGAAAGTACTTCACAGACATACAAACATAGACTGACCAATCAGTCTGTTACAAGTAACATAAATTCTATAGAAAGTTGAAGCATGAACATCTCATATTGGCTGAGGAGTTTCTTCGACAGATGGCTAGGACTTCTCAGAAGTGTGCCAGGCTGTATGCTAGAATCCATGAAAGCTGCAACCAAAACAATATTTCATTAGAGGTGTACAGAGCAGCAAGCGATGAAATATTTTTTTTTTAGCAAAAAGCGTTGAAGTTATTTGGAGCTACTGCACTTTAGGCGGTCACAAACAAGAAACACCCATGTAAGCAGCAAAGTGAATTCGATCACTACCAGGAAGAGCGTGAAAGAGGCAAAGAGCCCCTCCTGAAGTAGGGCACCGTGACCTCCAAAGTCTTCCTCGTCAATCTTTAACAGGTAAGCGTAGTACCAATAAACGATGCCGGTAGAAATAGTCAGAAATCTGTGAGACGACAAAGCAAAACAAATTACTGGAACCATAACAGGCACTTGTATCAGAATTATACAAGTACAGAGTAGTTTCAAGCAAGCCCCGCATAAACATGACACAGGGATAATAACTGACATGACTCGTATCAGTATCAGTATACTGTGAGAAATTTTGAAGAGGTCTAATGAGGACCCTTTTCATGATAGTTAAGTAAATTATGTTCCAGATTATCATTTATTTAACAAAGTTCAATCATCAGAAATTGTAACAGCAGAATCAGCACATGAAGGAAGTAATGGTTTCAATTACTGACTAGTGAGGAACATAAATACTCCGTTCTAAAATTGTTGTCTTAGAACGGAGTGAGTACAGGGCAAGGTCAACAGCAACATTGCATATATGAAAACAAGGTTAGGCTATAATTGCGGTACAAATAGAAGATTTAAGCTTTGAACACTTACAGGGCGATCCATACGGCGCCGACGAGGGGGATCGCTCCCCATAGCAGGCCGCAAACGAGGCCCAAAACTTGGCGGATCCAGTGCACCGCGTCCAGCAATTGATCCTGCCGGAAAAGGTGAGCCACATCAATCAAGAAGGAAACAGAGGAGTGAGTGAATCTGGAAGCTCGCCTTGGCGGGAGGGAACGAAATAAGCCTACCTTGCCCCACGAGGCTTCGGGGTCCAGGTACTTGGCGACCTTGGAGGGGAACCCGTGCCCATTCTGCAGGTGTCACTGCTTCCCTGCTAGGGTACTTGACGAAGAAGACTTGGCCTTATTCACGGCCATGACAGGCAGCTCCCTGATCCCTCTCGACGGCGGCGGCGGCGGCTTCTCGGAGAGAAGATGTTACTGCGCCGGGATCCGCTGCCGCCGGCTGGTAAGAGTCAGGAGTGTCCACACATACGCTCTCCGTTTTTAATTGATGTTCACTTTTAATTATTTGTCTTATTTAAAAAATTTATTTGAATATATAAAATTTTTAGTTGTAATTTAAATAACTCTAATGATAAATCAAATTATATCAAAATATATAAAATTTATTAAATTTTTTGAATAAAATAAATAGTTAAAATTAAATTTAAAAATCAACAATAACATCAATTAAAACACGTACGAGTAAGTTTTAGTTAAGAAAGCTATCTCTACACCTTCCTTCGGTGAATACGTACAGTTGCGTTTCTGTTGCCGCTTTGATCCCACTTAAGAACAAGTCACATGGGATGGGAGTCAACTGGAATATTTGGTTGATGAGATCGGATCACATGAGATGTTGCATTTTATTTTTGACCCTTTTAAAAATTACTCTATTCTTTCGATTTTTTAATTGTTTTGGATCAAAATATGAAAGTTAAAAAGATGTGTAAAAAGTTAAATGTGCTGAAAAAGAGAAGAATACAGAGTGACAAGGTATGTCCACTTTATAGATGAGCAATATTTTCATTAGTTGAATAAAAAAACATTTCATCAGCTGCATGGATAATGATCGTATGGCTCATGATGATCACTCTTTTTTTTTTATATATATATCAGGCGTCCACACAATAGCAATAAAAAAGTGAATCTCAAATAATATAACTGCAATGCTAATTTTGAATCCTTATCAGGGACTATCAACTCATGGCATCCTATCGAGATAATGGTACATGTGTTTTTATCGGTTCGATATGTTAGGCGTGCAGTCGGCACCGTGCATGGTTGCATCTGCTATGGTAACCAGGTGACGTGCCAACATTACACTGTATCTAGGACACTATTGACTTGACTTGATATCTAATTAATGTAGTATAATCTACCACACTAAAATGAAAAATTAACATGACAAAAAAACAGACCTTTTTATTTTGTATAGAGCGAGAGGTAGATCCGTATCGATCATCCTTACCTTGCACGCTAGCGAGTGGTACATATTTTGATCTAATTGATCTACAGTTGCAAGAAAAAAAAAAAAACAGATGTTTGCCCACAAGAAATCCTTAGACATGTTCTCTCTCTGAATGCTCACGAACTCACATGATTGCAGATATTCTGGCGGCATGGCTGATTTGGGGAACAAACATTTGGCCCACAAGCCCAACACACGAGGCCCAACAACCATAGCTTGAAGAAAAGAAACCGGCCCACCTGCTGGTGCAGCCGCAGGCGATGGTAGAGCTCGAGCATGAACCCTCTCTCCCCCGGCCCATCCCGGCGGCGCCTCGCGCAAATCCTGCTATCCTGCCTCGCCGGCGACCGTCTCCGCCGCCTCCTCCCGGCCACCCATGCCCGAGCCGTCGTCTCGGACGGTCTCGGCGACCTGTTCCTCACCAATCTACTCCTCCGCGGCTACTCGAAGCTCGGTCTCCTCCACGACGCCCGCC
The DNA here is from genome assembly GCA_001602295.1 of Zoysia matrella. Classification (NCBI taxonomy): domain Eukaryota; kingdom Viridiplantae; phylum Streptophyta; class Magnoliopsida; order Poales; family Poaceae; genus Zoysia; species Zoysia matrella. The sequence goes on from BCLG01003547.1 coordinate 42,150, forward strand.
GACTGTTCGATGGAATGCCTCATCGGAACCTCATCTCCTGGTCCTCGGCCATCTCCATGTACGCGCAAAGAGGCGACTACGATGAAGCCGTTGCACTCTTTGCATCTTTCCGAAATGCCTCCGACGAGGCCCCCAATGAGTTCTTGCTCGCTGGGGTCCTGCGGGCCTGCACACATCCCAGGGCTCTGCATTTCGGTGAGCAAGTGCATGGAGTGGCCGTGAAGCTTGGTTTCTCTTTAAGTGTATACGTTGGCACTGCACTGATCAACCTTTATGCGAAGTCTGGCTGTATGGATGCTGCCATGCTCCTGTTCGATGCCCTCCCTGCAAAGAATCTGGTCACTTGGACAGCGGTGATCTCGGGCTACTCTCAGATTGGACAGGGTGGAGTTGCCCTGGACTTGTTTCGGAAAATGGGGCTTGAGGGAGTCCAGCCTGACAGATTCGTGCTTGCGAGTGCTGTCAGTGCCTGCTCTGCACTTGCCTTTCTAGAGGGAGGAAGGCAAATACATGGTTACACATATCGAACTGCAGCGGAAATTGATGCATCAGTGATTAGCGCGCTGATAGATTTTTATTGCAAGTGCTCCAGGCCATCAGTGGCTCGGAATATTTTTGATCGCATTGTGAGCCACAATCTTGTTACTTGGACAACTATGATTGCTGGCTATATGCAGAATTCATTTGATGCGGAAGCCATGGCCATGTTCTCCCAGATGAATCGGGCTGGTTGGCGGCTAGATGTCTTTGCCTGTACCAGTATCTTGAACTCATGTGGCTCGTTGGGAGAAATATGGCAAGGAATGCAGATACATGCCCATGCCACAAAGGCTAATCTTGAGACCGACGAGTATGTCAAGAATGCTCTCATTGACATGTATGCCAAATGTAACAACGTAACTGATGCAAGAGCAGCATTTGATTCCTTGGCAGAAGATGATTTCGTTTCTTACAATGCGATGATTGAAGGATATGCAAGGCAAGGAAATCTTACCGAAGCAGTTTATATATTCAGTAAAATGGGATATTGTTCTCTGCGGCCAAACCTACTGACCTTTATTTCACTCCTCGGAGGGTCAGCATCTCAGTCAGCCATTGAACTAAGCAAGCAAATTCATTGTCTGATCATCAAATCCGGAACCTCATTAGACCTATATGCTGGGAGTGCTTTAATAGATGTATACTCAAAGTGCTCCCTTGTGGATGATGCTAAAACTGTATTCGATATGATGCATAACAAGGACATGGTCATCTGGAATGCTATGATTTTCGGCTACGCCCAGAATGAGCAAGGCGAAGAGGCTGTAAAGCTCTTCAACCAGCTTCGAGTCTCGGGGGAAACACCTAATGAGTTCACATTCTTAGCACTAGTAACTGTGGCAAGCAACCAGGCAAGCATGTTTCATGGCCAGCAGTTTCATGCACAGATTATCAAAGCAGGTGCACATCTTAATCCTCATATTTCAAATGCCCTTATAGACATGTATGCAAAGTGTGGATTCATAGAAGAAGGCTGGTTGTTATTTGAGTCAACATGTGGGAAGGATGTCAGTTGTTGGAACTCCATGATTTCGACGTATGCACAGCATGGTTGTGCTGCAGAAGCTCTTCATGTTTTCCAACTGATGATAGAGGCTGGAGTAGAACCAAACTATGTGACTTTTGTTGGTGTATTATCAGCATGTGTTCATGCCGGCCTCTTGGATGAAGGTTTGTACCATTTCAACTCTATGAAAACAAAGTATGGTATTGAACCAGGGACTGAGCATTATGCTTCAGTGGTCAGTCTTTTTGGTCGTTCAGGAAAACTGCATGCTGCCAAGGAATTTATCCAAAGGATGCCAGTTAAACCAGGGGCAGCTGTTTGGAGGAGCTTGCTCAGTGCCTGCCATCTGTTTGATAACATTGAAATTGGGAGATATGCTGCAGAAATGGCACTCTTGGCAGATCCAGCAAACAGTGGCCCCTATGTTTTACTGTCAAATATTTATGCTTCTAAAGGACTTTGGGCTGATGTGCAAAAGTTAAGACTAGGGATGGATTATGCTGGCACAGTGAAGGAACCCGGGTATAGTTGGATTGAGGTTATGAAGGAGGTCAACACGTTCATAGCAAGAGGGAGAGAGCACCCGCAGGCAGAGTCGATATACTCGGTACTGGATGAGCTGACGAGTATACTAAAAGATCCTGGCTATCTCACTGATATTTTGGAACCTGCATTGCTCGCTGAGAATGGTTAATACTTCTTGCTCAGTGGTTTGATAAACCTGAACCAAGTCCTGAGATGGACAGGGGCCCCATCATCTCAAAAAACAGGGATCATCCCGCCCCATTCCATTTTGACCCTAATCCAAAGTTCTTGCGTTGCTGCACAATAAGTTTGTCAAATTTCTAATTGTGCATATGCCAATAAGATTTGGTAATATAGAATTACAAACAGTGAAACCGTGAAGTACAATGGAGTTTTAATGAGAAATGTCAAACAACAGGCGAAACAATCTACAATACACTGGTTTGTACTAGGCGAGATGATTTATTTTGCTGTATGGATCTCCAACACCCGCTGCTGTTTAGGCGGAGAACAAGGCCTCTTTGGTCGGAATATAAAGAATGAAGCCCTCCGCTGCTTGTGTGCTAGTCCCAGCAGATAATTTTCTAACATCCGAAAACTTTACCGGCGTTCCTACAATAACCGTGTAAAACTTTGATTACATCTGGACGTGCCAATTATGACAAAAAAAAATGTATGAATGGCTCCACTGGCGACAAAATATTCTAAAGGCATTTTAACAGGGTCCAACTTTGCCATAACAAGATATTCAGCCGTCAAACAGTTTTAGTACTTTTCAATGTATTTGTAGTTTCAAAAACAGGTTTAACTTGTCTATCATTTACGATCTGTGAATTAATACCTGTATTAATTTATTTATCATAGCATACTGCTTCACTTATCCAAGGAACTAAACAATAGCAGCTGGCTAGAAAGATAAACGGGGGGGATGGTAGAATGTACTTACAAGAATTCCAAGGGAGTGACGCTTGCTTGAGAGCACAGTACCAGGAGAAATTGCTGACTGGGCTGATAGTCCTTTCTTAGTAGGAAATTCTTGATTTTCTGGTCCACTTCGAGTATGGATTTGATTATCCATATTTTCAGTTCTGGAATCAAGAGGTAAGGCTGACATTGATGAAGCTGTTATGGACGACGTGTCACGGCAAAAGGAGCTTGCAGGAAGAACCCCTACAGAAAACATGACCATAACTCAAGATACATAGCAAGAGTTTGTTGGTACATTTACAGAAACAATTATGTACTCCGTTCTTTAATTGTTGTCGTCGTTGATTTTTAATATCAACTTTGACCATTCGTTTTATTCAAAAAATAAATTCAAAAGTATAAAATTTTAGATGTGATTAAAATACTTTGAATAATAAAGTAAATTATAAAAAAGTATCTGATATTCATGGAACTTTTTTAAATAAGATGAATAGTTCAAAGTTAAAATTAAAAGTCAACGAATTAAAGAACGGAGGGAGTACAGTACAACAGTTTTTTTTAAGGTACAGTGAACCGTCTTTAGTTAAAATTCCTAAACCTGGAAGCTTTCATTTAAAAAAGGAGCAGGATTGAAAAAAATATATGTATCATAAAATACCAGTGATTGTAGCAGCCAGGAACCTATCCCTCATGATTCTCACAAATTTGAACAGATCGTTGTCACTGTTAAGATCGTTCACCAATTCCTTTGAGCTTTCCACAAAGGGAAGACACTGGAGTACTGTAAAAGAGAATAAAACAATTTCAAAAGCTATTCAACGATGTAATGACGTAAATTGTCCATTGTTCATATTCAGGAAACTCACAACTGTATTTTTCTTTGACGAGCTTTATGCAAAACAAATACTCCTTGGCAGCATCTTGTATGTCAATCTTGTTGAATACAAATTTTACACCTTGCAAAAAAAAAAAAAAAGTCAGACAATATGGCATAAATCTGATACAATTAGCCATGTCGTTAACATTTCCATTACCTTCTCCTCCGACAACTTGAAAACCAAGAAAATTATTATACCACATAATAGCTTCATCTAGGTTCTTGTCCTCTTTTGCAGCACTGTTAGCTTCAATAGATTCAATAGCTGCAGCCGAAGATAGATTTTGCCAATCAATAGACTGGATATGAAATGTAACCAAGGGAATGATATTCAAAAAAAAAAAAAAAAACCAAGTTCACCTAAACATTATGGAAATCTCTGATGAACATACATGCAGATGAAACTCAACCTATGGAGGATAAGACAACTCCTGAGCAATGCATTAAGAAGAAGACCTTTTTCACGGAGTTTGAGAAAACCCCGAACCTATACGGGAAGATGAAACATACCCCACATGTGCTGACACGTGTAGACAGTGTAGTCGATTAACAAAAGAAAAGCCCCTTGGATGGTAATCCATGCTGTTTTTTTCACTTTGCTCTGTAATGCGCTCGATGTCTTTTTGTTTTTTTCCTTTGCACTGTCATATCTCCACTCACCTTGACAATTTTTGAGACAAACTGTTTTTTTTTTCCTTTCCCATTTTTGTGTGATTTTCTTTTCTAGTGTGCCAAGGAAAAACTGTGCACATAGGATAACCAAGTTGTAAAGGTCACAGCATCACAACCCATGGTTAAGTATAAAATGGCATACACCTTACTACCTGAGTGTACCCTACCATATATCAAGAGAAAGCGGGATCTAAACAGACTTAGACTTTTATAAAGAGCGGATAGTGCGTTATTAAATTGGGACCTAAAAAACTCACCAGAACCCCTGGACCTGGACTTTGTATTTTGAAACCTGAATAAAGCGCTTATAGTTACATATTCCAATGGAGTACCAGGAAGCATTTATATGTACATGTCAATATAGCATGCATCTTTAACAAAACTAAGACATCATAAAGTCTGGAAAAAACCTTATACTGTACTTGCAAACACTCAACTATATGAAGCAAACCATAGTTTCACGAAAATATAATGCTAAAAGATGTATGAATAACCTTCAAGTTGATTTGAAATGATCTTGGTGTAATCATCTCTCCTTGCCCTCTGTTCCATTACCAAGTTTCTAAGCCGCTCATTTGTGGCTGTGGTGTTTGAAATTGACTCACCGATGAGCTTAGAATTCGATAATATGCTTGTTTGAACTGTGGAAAAAAATCAGGCCTTCCATGAGATGGAAGAGATATAGAGACGAGGCCAAGCAGTGTCTAAAAAGGAAGAACTAGGAGTATTTAGAAGACGCAGCATAACATTACGATCTTTGAGGAAAACAAACATTAGTCACAAAAAAAAAACGTTAATGAGGATTACTGGCATGCTACCCTGGTTCGCGAAAGCACGTGAGTAAAGAATGGGCATACTTACTGGACAGAGCTTGTGAAAGATCTGTTTGATGTTTCCGTAGCTGAATCTTCAGTCCCTTGAGTTGTGCTGTTTCTCCAAGACACAGAGATGAATTAAGCCCTTGGCTTTGTGGCGTAGATAAAATATCAATACAGTATGTAATAGTCAGGAATTGCATCGGAATCCAAATTTAGCCGACTGGACGGGAAGCTAAATGATAGTAATTTACAAACTACACTTAAATTTAGCTTGCTAGACAACGGGACTCAGTACTTTGGGAGAGAATCGAAGTTTTCCGATGAAATGCCTGAATAAAACTGGGCATCAATCTTTCGAATAAAAATAAAACTGGCATCAATCTTTCGAGAAAATAAAACTGTGGACCAGAAGGAATAGAAATGTTTAAGATGAAGGAGAGATACCTCTGTGGGAGACTGTCTGGTCGGCGATGGAGCGGGCCGAGTGGAGGGCAGCGCTGAAGTCGGATGCGGAGGTGGAGGCGCGCTCCTGGCCGGCGGAGATTCGGCGCTGGATCTGGATGCGCTGCTCCGCCATCCTCCGGCGCAGGTCAATTTCCATGGCTACCGGCAGCCTGGAATTCAAATTTCGGTTCGTTTGCCGGTCCTGCTCCTAGTAATACCCACTGCTGAAATGCGGCGGACGAGGACCTGACGTTTGGGCTGAATGGGCCCATATCTACGATCTGAGTATTTGCTATGCAAAGTATTTTTTTGAGTTCTGAAATAATGCTATGATTTTACTAAAAAATTTAATTTTAGAAAGTAAAGAGGTGTTTGAATCCATCAAATTTTTATAGTTTTTATTGGTAAAAGTGCAGCTATTTTGCAGTTTTGAAAATTTTACCCCTGATTTCTTTTTCTAAATATAGTTTTGCTTAGTATTGACTTATAAAACCATGACACCAAACAGGGTCTAAAATGTGTGTGCTTTTAGATCCAAATGGTTTAAAAGAGGTCTAAATTCCAAATACAATGTCCACTCTGAATTTTAGATTCAATTGCAGACGTTCGTGCCGTCAGACATTCAGTACCAAAAAATGTGAAAAGTAAAGTGAAATGTGTCTATATTCACCAAATCTCTTGCCATCCATGTAAGAGCATCCGCAACGGTGGTGCGCACCATCCGGCCTGGCTCGGTAAAAATAGAATTTATAACAACAACATACTGTACTGCAGACTTCGGCAATGCTTACGTGGGCGCCCACAGAATGGTGGCCCAGTTATTCAAGGCCCACGAGCAAGCAGGAGGTTATAGTACTGACACCGTGGGCCCACGACAGTCTGGTTTTCTTCCTCTTCTCCGGCCAGTCCCGACCCGCACCGAGCGCGCGAGATCCAGCGCCCAACTCGCCGGCGGGAGGCGAGGCCAATTCCGGCATGTTCGGGCTTCAGGCCAGCGGCGCGGCGGCCTCGTGGGTTGTAGGCCGCATGGGCACCGACGCCCACCTCTACGACGACCCCGAAGACGCCGCTATCCCCGACCTACTTGACTCCCGCTTCGACGCTGAAAAGATCGACGCACTCAAGCGCCTCCTCGCCCTCATCGCGCAGGGCGTCGACGTCTCGCACCTTTTCCCGCAGGTTGCCTCGCTTCCCTTGATATCCTGCGCATCAATCGACTCGCTAGCTTATGTGAGAATCACTCTCTCTCTCTCTCTCTCTCACTTTCTCTCTCTCTCTCTCTCTCTCTCTCTCTCATCCTTATTAGGTGGTCAAGAATGTGGCGTCGAAGTCGCTCGAGGTCAAGAAGCTTGTCTACCTCTACCTTCTCCACTACGCCGAGAAGTAAGATGATTATACCTGCTCAGTGCTCAGTACTAACAAGTAACCTTTCTATAAAGATGATGTTCACATTAATCGGGTGATGCTCAAGCTGAAATTCGAATTATTTATGTAGGGGTTTAATCCT
>BCLG01003548.1:0-34990 GCA_001602295.1 Zoysia matrella
TGCTCGGTTTTTTTGGGGGACTGGTGGGGAGACGGCGCGACGTGATGGACTGACCGCTGCTGCTGCGAGACCACCGCCGCATGTCCGCGGCGAGGGCGATCGGGGGTGTGTTCGGGTGTCCGGCTCGGGAGGCGCCACGGCACGGGTGGTTGGTCTTCGGCGGTTGCTGTCTTGCTGGGCGGCGCGCGGCGACAGAGATCTCTGCGAGATGAGTGGAGTACTCTGTGCGCCTACCATGTCCATGTCATGTGTGACAGAGATGCAGTGTAGTGATTGCGACGTCGATCACGCGTGGAGCGCCACGACTGAGACGTACGGCGACTGGAACAGCGATCTTGTCCTTGAGCTCAGCGGCTTACGAGCCTCGTTCCGGTCCTATCCGGATCGATCCCGCAGTCCACATCCACTGCCTGAAATGGGTAAGCCTCATCCTAATCGTTAGGTTAGGGCCGGTATAGAACAGAAATCAAGTCCCCGGTGCGTTGAACCTGGCTGCTACGAACGGAGCAGTATCTCACTGTTCAATTAGCGGCCGGGATGGATAAGAAGGGCGCTAATGACGGCGCCGCCGGCAGTCAAAAAAGCAGCTCCAGGCTGCCCGCACCTCCCGAGCGCGAATCAGAATTCAGAAACGAGTCAAACGACACAGCGGTTTGCCGTGCCAGTGTACTGATGTACAGGTGACCAGGACACGGCCGCGCGCGGCGCGGCGGAGCGGGGGAGGCCCCGCTCCGGTACGCACGGCGGGGGGCGGTCGCCGCCGGGTGCTTGCGAGCGGAAGGAAGACCATACCCCCGCCCGGCCGCTCAAACGTCCGTCCGTCTCGGCGCGGTCTCGCCACGGGCATGGCGGTGCACGGCAAAAATATCTGCACGAGACCGTCGGCGGTACGTGTACGGCGGCGCGGTGGGCGCTCCCGCGATGCGCTCTGCATGCACCGACCGCCCCCATGTGCCGGCGCTACGACCAGTGATTCGGAATGTGGCTGACACGCACGCGACGCGTGCACCCGGTGCAGTCCGTACAAAAAGCGAGATCTCGGAGCAGCGCGGCATATTCTCCGTGAGATTAACCGAGTATTTCTCGGAGCGGTGCCGTATCTTCTCCGTGATGTTGGTTGGTTCTTATCCCGTCCACATCGATGAGACCATGCGTAGATCGCTTGCAAGACATGAACACGTGGATCACGGCCAGCTACAAACAATTCTAAGGAGTACTAAAAAAATCTGAGCTTTTTTTTATATATTTTTGTTGTGCACTTTTATTGAAGCAATATATTTTAAATTTATTATTTAACAATTAAAAGTATAGTTACTTTAACATGGATAACAAAGTTCTATAAATATATACTTCGGTTTAAAAAAAAGTTGTCGACATGTTCTTCAAAGCATAAATGTAACTCTTGTTATCTATAAAATATTTAATAAAAAGTAGCATCGGTACACTTTTAAGAAAGTATTTTTAAAACAAATTATTTCTAATTTGGTAACTTAATAAATTTAAAATTATTTCTAATTTATATTGGTAATGTTTGATTAAAACATTGCATTCAAAACTACTTTTTTTTTACCAAAGTTGTAAGCGGGAAAAAATTGAATCTTAGTTCTCATATTAATCAAGAAGCATTTTTAGAAAATAAAACAATTTATGTTATCTAAATATACATTTTCATAACATATAAAAAATTTTAATTGTAGCATATACTTGTAAGATATAGAAGTATAATAAATTTATAAAAACTTCTCTTATACTTTTTGAGATAGTTCTATTGAATCTATAGCAAAAGTAAATTTGATTTAACAAAATAGTTACAGTTAATTTTTTATATTTATGCTATTGTCTATGTGTACTTCCACGTACTCTCTCTATTTCTAAATTATTGTTTACTGTTGATTTTTAATATCATCGTTGATTATTCAACTTATCTAAAAAATTAATTCAAATTTGTAAAAATTTAAGTTGTGATTCAAATAACTTTAATGATAAAGCAAATTATAATATATGAAATTTATAAAAAAAATTAAATATGATCACAGTCAAAATTTATGTCAAATCTGGAAAAGCTAGGCGATGATACGGTCGTTTATGTCTGCTCTCGCTGAGTAGAAGCACACTTCTGCGTTACCGAGAAAAAGATTTTTTTTCTCTTTTTTAATATTTACCGTTCGGTTAATATTTTTTTAAGATGACATGGCGCAACGAGGGTTGAGAAAATACTTGCGCTTTAATATATAAAAATATGTACAGTAGACAAGTTGATTGTGGCAAAATTATGTAAAACTTTATATATTTTTTAAAAGAATTGAATTGGTTTTTATAAAAGTTTATTTGCATTTATACCATCATTCGAAGTGTATTTTTCATCTATACCATACCAGGTACAAAGCAGGTGCAGCGCACCCCAGAAAAAATGAAAAATCAGTGATTTTGATCAATTTTTTACCACATTCACATCTTTAAAATAAATTTTTATACACTCACAAGTCAAACGCACTCCCTTCAAATTTTCTCTACCTTCACCGCTGAAGCTAATCAATAATATGTACGATCTGATTCTCCGTATCATGGATAATATTATTTCTTTTATAAAATTCTGATGTGATTACGTATCTGCGCTGTTGTTGCGGGAGCTAGCTGTCACGTACTTTCTCCGCGTTATTTAATTGATATTATCGTTAATTTTTAAGTTTAACTTTGATTATTTATTTTATTCAAAAAATTTATTCGAATATTTAAAATTTTATGTTATAATTCAAATAACTCTAATAATAAATTAAATTATATAAAAATATATAAAATTTATTAAAAAATTAATAAAACGAATAGTCAAAATTAAATTTAAAAGTCCACGATGATATCTATTAAAGAACAGAGAGATTATAAATATGGGGAAAAAGAGCGAGCACGATCGGGTTCCTATCCAGACCGTACCATATCACTAAACCGCCGTCCACGTCACACATCCTGAGACGGCAAGCAACACGTGGTGTTGGACGGCTGCTTGCCCGGCTCGCTGCCACGTTCGTATCGGTCAGTACACTTACCCCGGTGCACTGATCCTGCCAAAATCAAGAGCTTGAGAAAAAAACGTCGAGGTCGACAAAAGAAAAACGATGGTTCAAGCCGTCGTCGCGGTACCCCTGCCCTGTGCCTGCGACGACTGCCCTGTTGCTCCCCCTCCAAGGCTTAGCTTCAGTGGCTGGCCCGCCTGCCTCCGCAGCCGCTAAATTCTTTCGTAGTTTGGTCTTTTATCCTGAATCTTTTCATTTCTCCGCTAATTTGTTAATCCTCGCTAGATGCAAACAATAGTAGTTTTTTATTTTATAATAATTGGTTTTCGATGCTGGAACAATCGAATTCTACGCTGAGAAAAATTTGGATTCTACGGTTCCAGCCATCCATGGCGACGAGCACAACTTGTTCCTCGAGGTTGAAGATGTGCTCCCCGAGCTGGGCTTTTCAAGCCATTTTAATGGGCCGTATTCATTATTTTGTGGCGAGCTGGAGTGGGCGTGATGGGCTCTTTTGTGTTTCGCCTTTACGCGCTCCTCAAGAGCCGAACTAAAGACTTGTCCTCCTTCCCTTTTTTTTTTTTTTTTAACTGCGGCTTGTAGCCGCTGCCAGGAGGCGGTGCGGGACGGGGGCTCGAACCCCCGTCGGCTCGGCGCTCACTCTCCACGTAAACGTTGATCGTTTTTTGATTTATGACCAACCGCGATAAGATGAACGTCAGTGCTAAGATGCCCCTTGTTGCGTTCGAACATCAGTCAAACAAAGTTGTTTATTAAACAATCAACAGAACACAGTAGTTATATTTGACTGATGGTGGAGTACTGACGGATCAATATATGCTCCATGACACTGTAATAAGAAGAGAAACTACCGAACTCGATCGAGCGACGCCGCCGACAACGGAATCAAGCGGCGTTCTCCATCATGGCTCTGAACTCCTGGAAACTGATCCTGCCGTCCCCGTCGCGGTCGTGCGCGGCGACCATCCTGCGGCAGTCGTCGAGCCGCGCGCCCTCCGGCACTCCCAGCCTGCGCATGACGTTCCAGAGCTCCGCGGGGGTCACGAACCCGTCCTCGTCGCGGTCGAACACGTAGAACGCCTCCCGCAGCTCGGCCTCGCTGGCCACCTTCGTCTCCGTCAGCTCGTCCACCGCCGCCAGCGCCGCGCACGCGGCGCAGGAGCCCTGGTTGTCGACGTCGGGCGTCGCGGCTCCTCCACCGGCGGACACTGCGTCGACCTCGTCGTCGCCCGCCAGGCCGAGGCGAGACAGCACCGCGGCGAGGTCGGAGAGGGACGTGCCGCGCCTCGCGCATTGCTCGCAGTGCCTGGAAGGAGGAGGAGGCACGCCGATATCATCGATGCCGCCGCGGTGGTTGTCATCGCCATCGTCGTCGTCGGACACGAGGACGGTGCCGTCGAGCGCGAGGACGAGGAGCCAGCGCACGACCGCCCACGACGCGGCGCAGATGCCCCGGCCCGCCAAGATGGCGTTCTTCAGTAGAGGATGCAGCACGAACATGATCAGGAAAGATGACACCGACAAGAAGAGGCCTCTGCACTGCTGGTCGACGGTTGCTGCCTCCTCCTCCTGCATGTTTCGAATTCGACACCGCCGTGCAGCTCCTGCGGAGCGAGCTTAAACTGTTGTGTAAACTTTGTGGGCATGAATGCTTGTGGTTTGCACACGCATCGACCCGAGTTTATATAGGGCGTGCCGTAGGAGTAGTTATCTGAATAGACGGGGTAAGAAACAAGGGTCTTGCAAGTTCCCGGCAAGTCCCAGACGAAAACGGATCGGTTTGGGTACACTTCGCTGTCATTCCCGGGCCTCACGGATGGCGTAGCGCGAAATACACAAGTCGCGGCCTGAATTTTCCTGGGAATTCCTTGTGCCGACGACAGTCGATATTCGAAACGACGCTTTGTCTGGCGTGCCACTGACGGAACGGGGTCCGGTGTAGTGAGGATCAAAATTCAACGGATGAACAGTGCTGTGAATTGGGATATAAATTTAACCGTTTGATTCGGAATCAGATCGATTACTACAGTAGATGTAAACAGTACATTCTCTATCATAATTTTGCTACAGCACCGAGTAAAATATTATTTTGCGACAGTATTAATGACGAGCACTGTATCATCTCTTACAAATTCCACTGCACTGGATCCGGACCCGCCACTGACGACGACGAAGTGGATCAACAGCCGCGTCCGTCTTGGAAGAAAGTGCCCGTGTTAGTTCAACACGGACCATAGGATACCTGCCCGAAATCAACCCGGGAGTTTCTCGCCTCTCGGGTTTCCTGTGGTCACGGCTGGTACTGTGTGGGCCCGTTCGGTTGTGTTTCTTGCTGCGTATTTTGACTGTTACTGTGCGGTAGCGCCGTTTGACTATGCATACATATATCGCGAGAGAAGAGTTTCAAACTGATGTGGTTGCAAAAGAACGTTGAAAATAGCTGTACAGCACAGCTGTAAAAAGCGGTAACGAACGGACCTGTGGTCCGTGCCGTGCCGTCAGACACGGCGCTAGTTGGAGACGATGAGCACAGATTATTCATGGAAAACTCTGGTTTCTCCGGTACGCAGGCCGGAGCAGCGCCGGTGACCGAGGAGACGAGACTACGGGTCAACTAGTCAACACGCACGGATGGAGCACCGGAGTCCTATTACTACCCCCCTGCTGGGTGTCACGCAGCGCACCGTTCTCCTACCCTTTTCCTACCCCTTTTCCAGGTTGGCCATCGAATTGCAATGATTCGAACCACTCGTACTACTTGGTCTCCTACAAACGACAGGTAACCTGGTTATCCGAAGATTTTTTTTTTGAGTGCAGGTTATCCGAAGATTGGGATCCGTGTCCGCTAGCAGCGACGAAACTGTCAGGAAACTCGTCTCCTGGAGCAGAGATGACCCGCCGTTTACTTTGCCGCCGTCTTTGGTTTCGGATTCGGTTTGAACGTCAGTCCGACAGAATCTGTACTGTAGGCAACTTTAGTCTCTAAACATACTGTAGGAGTAACTAGTACCGACCGACGATAATTTGCTGGAGGTCTTGTTTGGTTAATGACGTTTGCTGCTTAGCTCATGGAGAGGCTGGCAGTTGGGTTTTATCCTGGTCTAAAAAGGGAAGCAATGTGTAAATTCATACAAGCGCTTTATTAACTTGTAATTGTAATGTACTCTTTTTGTTTTTAAATTATTATTATTAGAATAATAAATATAGTTATTTTTTAATATCAACAATTTTAAAACGGAGGAGTGCCTTGACATGGATTGCATGTAATCTACTCCCTCTGTCCTAACAAAAGTTTATTTTTAATTTTTGTTGATTACGACATTAACCAATGATTTTGATACATTTAATTAATTTTAATAATGTAAATTTTACATATTATAAAAATATTTTTTTGATAAATTTAAAAATACAAATACTAAATTTTTAATTTTAACTAAATCTATAAAAATTATTGATTAAAATATCAGTCAACAAAAAAAATAGAAATAAACTTCCAAAATATATGCGCAAAAGCACATCGGCCGCATTTCCCCTCGCTTGACTTGGGGTCCGTTCCTCGTCAGCGTCAGCTACCCCTTTCCGAGGTCCGGCTTGACTCTACTTGCGGTCGCGCGGAAAGTAACATGCATGGCAGGGTGCAGCCTGGAGTTTCTGTAATTCTGCCCCAAGAGCGGTGTGAAGGTTCAGGACTTCAGACTCGAGACCCCGGTTCAGTGCCCGTCTTTTTAACCGAACCCATTGCGAAAATACACATACCCGCAGGTAAATGACGGGTTTCTCTTTCGTCGTTTCCCATGAATTGATCTGAAAATTGCATAGGTATTTCATGCGCAGCAGTATAAATGAGGCCCCTCGACAGAACAAGATGCGAGTTCAGAAGTTTACAAACAGAACAATCAACACGATGAACGTAGAAACCAAACACAGAATCACGCCAACAAAAGGAAAATCTATGCCCAGAGAACAGTTCATTCCCTTTTTTCACAACCTGAAGCCCATAACACATAGAAATAATCTTTTCTTGTAAACTTGAAATTACAATATAAGAGTAACAGACAAACCCAAGATACTGAACTGCTGTTAGGTGCGATGACAAATGCTGCAGCACCTACAACATCCTGTTTAACTCCAGAATGCGATGTGAGGAGCAGTAGAACGGTCTTCCCCTTCACAGACTATCCAATTCTGTTCCAAAAGGATTACTGCAGTACAGTAGTTATATAAAGGGAAATGTCACTGCTTACATAAGCCCAACTACAACTGGAGAAGATTAGCCTTACATCGGTAAAAATATTAACCAAACTGGCGATCCACTGGTGCATATTGAAATCTTCTACACAGATGTTACATGCTACAGATAACTTTATTTCAGATAAGTAGACATGACAAGCACTAACAGGTTACAAACCACATAGCTTTAAGGAAAGCGAAGAGAATAGTTTGTTTTCCTGTGTGTGTATGGGGGTGGGGTCGGGGGTGTGCGAACGGTGTCGGCAATTTGAAGATATGTACAGGAACACGAGATGAAGATGCCAGCCTCTCAAGAACCACATGTCAGAACACTTTTGCCATATTGCAAGCCCGCATCAACGCTTCCTAGTGCCTGGATACAATAGGCATCAATGATGTTAACATAAGGATCAGTCTTACAATTGTTCAAATCAACATGCTTATGGTGATATGATACCTTTATTGCTCAAGAGGAATGTGAGGCATTTTCATCAGATGACGACGAGGATGGATCAGAGAAGAGTGCACTCAAAGCAGAGAAGATCTGCCGACCAGAATGGTTGCCTCCATCATGGTCAGTACTTTCACGACTTTCATGATCACTAGTGCTTGCAGCAGCATTATCTTCATCACCATTCACGACCTCAGAACTGCCTGATTCACATGGGTTCTTTGTCTCCTCCGTAGGCAGCTGAAATCGACAAATTGGGCATGAACTGTGGAGCTGTAGCCATGGAAGGATGCATTGCGAATGGAACTTATGCTCACAAGGCATCTTCTTTGCTTCTGCCCCCATTTCAAAATCCTCGAGACAGACTGAACAGCCCAAGACTTCCTGAATGTTCACAGTTGCCAGCGCAGACACTGCTTCCTTCTTCGCAGGCGGTGTGCCAGAACGATTGAGGTCACTCTCTGCCAAACGCTGCAAGAGGATATCTAAGCTAGAGCCAAGATAGTAATCCGCAAGTGACATGGCAGAACTCGAGTTGCTCGACTCCTCTTGGTTGTTGTCATCAGATCCAAATGTGCCTTGGAGAATAATAGCCTCATTGTTGGAGTTGATCACTATCAGGCTTTCAGTCCTCTCCCTCCCTCGATCCCTCTGCCCCTCCCTTTCTCTCTCCCGCTGCCTTTCCCTCGCCCTCTCTCTTTCCCTTCTTTCTTGTTCCCTGTCTGAATCACTGTCAGTGTCATCCAATTCCCTTATGTCATCACGCAGAGTTTGAAGAAGCCTAACAAGTGTTGAAGACCTCCTCCTCCTTCGCCTCCTAATGTACGCTTCAAGCTCTCGGTCTGAGTCGTCATCATCATCATCATCCTCATCATCCATGGCCGCCCTCCTCAGTCTTGATCGCCGTGATGAACCCCCCAGCATCCCAAGAAGAAATGGAGCCAAAAGCGAGGGGGAGCTATCAGACCTCATGTTCCTTGCTGGTTCAAAGTTTTCAGAGTCCATCTCCTCCACAAACTCACCGTCACAGCTGGGGCACTTCAACTCTGGCATAACAGGATCGATCACCTCCGCACAGTTGTGGCACCAGTGCCTAACTCTCTGACCCTCCATCTTGCAACCAACTCTTCAAAAAAATAGTTCTATCTCTTCAGTAGTGTCCTCCCAGAACAAATTCACTACTGAATATGTATAGCACTAACCAAAGATCTACAGAGTAAAGAAGATGTCTTCGTTCAGTGGCCTGGTAAAGCCATCCTCATCACCCTGAAACAAATCTCCCCGTGAGCATCGCTAGTTGACTTTTACTAGAACTGAAAATACACACAAAAAGATCACGATACCATCAGATCTAACAAAGGCAAATCAGTTGCTTGCCAGCGTAAACCACACTGAAGAAGCAACAAAGCAAGATAGATACTTCCAGGAAAATATCCAAGGCGGCATCAGCGGATAAAGCACATATGCCTTCTTTCACGAGCAAGAAACCCCCAGTCAAGAATCACAAACCAAGCAAACCTAGCCCTTTCGGTTCCTGCCAAGTCCAACAAAGCAAGGCCAACTCCCCGACTCGAGGCTACTCCAAAACTACTCATGTACTGATACCAAGGCAAGCAAGAACCAGGGATCTACAAACTAATTGCAAACCCTACTACTACTTCACACCGCGCAGAACTAACAAAAGAGAAATGATCAGGGGAGGCAAGAGTCCAAAAAATTGCAATTCGAGGGAGGGGGAGAGGGAGGGGATGGAACGCTTGCCTCGGAGCCTTGCGGATCCTGCTCATCCCATGGTTCTGCCGCCGCGCGCGCCGCGCCGTGGAGCAGCAGCAGTTCGTTTGGAGGGGCCGCCGGCCGAAGGGAAAGGGATAAGTTTGGTCAGAGAAAGGAACACCGCGATCCGCCACTGAAGTTTATTACACCGTGATTTGTATGATAGTCACGGCCCTGTAATAATACCAGTTTTTTTTTACACATTTGACCCTGGGTTAAAATTATTCACATGCGCGGGAGACCTGGGAGTGGGCACTCGAGTAGATTACTAGAAAATGGGGAGTGGGGATCTAAGAAAATCCGGCGGGACAATTGCTATGTTTTTGTTGTGCACATAGTACATTTTAAATTTATTATCTAACAAATAAAAATATAATTGATTTGATATGGATGATAAAGTTTTATAAATATATACTCCGTTCTCAAAAACACAAGTTATCGACATGATCTTCAAAGTATAAGTGTGACCCTTGTTATCTATAAAATATTTAATAAAAATAAGCATCGGTACACTTTTAAAAAGTATTTTAAAAAAAATTATTTCTAATTTTGTAACTTAAGAAATTTAAAATTATTTTTAATTTATATGGACAATGTTTATTAAAACATTGCGTCTAAAGCTACTTATTTTTTTTAGACCGGAGTTGTAAGCGAGAAAAAGATTAAATCTTAGTTCTCATAGTAATTAAAGAGTATTTTTTTAATAAAACAATTTAAGTTATCTAAATATACATTTTCATTACATATAAAGTCTTTAATTGTAGCATATACTTGCAAGACATATAAGTAGAATAAATTTAAAAGAACATTTTTTATATTTTTTGGAATAGTTTTATCGAGCCTATAGCAAAAGTAAATTTGATTTAACAAAACAGTTACAGTTAATTTTTTATATCAATAATATTTTCCATATGTACTACCATATACTCTCTCTATTCCTAAATTATAATATTATCTTTTACTATTTAACTTATCTAAAAAATTAATTCAAATATGTAAAATTTTAAGTTGTGATTCAAATAACTTTAATAATAAAATAAATTATAATATATGAAATTTATAAAAAATTAAGTATAATTATAGTCAAAATTTATGTTAAACTAAAAAAGCTAAGAAGATGGCACGGCCATTCATATCTGCTCTCGCCGAGTAGAAGCACGCTCTTAGGTTGATCGGAGAAATGATTTTTTTTTCTTTTTTTAATATCCACCGTTAGAAATGATTTTTTTTCTTTTTTTAATATCCACCGTTAGATTTTAATCCGACGGTTAATATTTTTGAGGATGACATGACGCAACGAAGATTGAGAGAACACTTGCTCTTTTTAAAATTATTGTTTATCATTGATTTTTCATATTATCTTTGACTATTCAACTTATTAAAAAATTAATTCAAATATATAAAATTTTAAGTTGTGATTCAAATAATTTTAATGATAAAGCAAATTATAATATATAAAATTTATAAAAAATTAAATATGACTACAGTCAAAATTTATGTTAAAACTGAAAAAGCTATAGCGATGGCATAGCCGTTCATACCTGCTCTTGTCGAGTAGAAGCACGCTCCTACGTTGATCGAAGAAAGTATTTTTTTCTTCTTTCTAATATCTACCATTAGATTTTTAATTCGACGATTAATATTTTTTAAGGTATGGCGTAACGTGGGTTGAGAGAATGCTAGCGCTTTCTTAAATTATTGTTTACCGTTGATTTTTAATAATGATTTTTAATATCATCTTTGACTATTCAATTTATTAAAAAATTAATTCAAATATGTAAAATTTTAAGTTGTGATTCAAATAACTTTAATGATAAAACAAATTAAAATATATATAATTTATAAAATATTAAATATAACTATAGTCAAAATTTATATAAAACCTGAAAAAGCTAGAGCGATAGCATAACCGTTCATACATGCTACCGTCGAGTAGAAGCACGTTTCTATGTTAAATTTTAATTTGACGGTTAATATTTTTAAGATGATGTAGCGACACGAGAGTTGAGGAAACGTTTGCATTTTAATATATAAACATGAGGGCTGAGAAAATGCTAGTACTTTAATATATATAAAAAGATTCCACGCGAGGCTTTGCTTCTCTTCTCTGGACAGTGCGTTTTGGATCTCAACGCGTGTATTTCTTGATGTCTGTAATGATTCCTCGCGTTTGTGATGTAAAGTACTCCCCGATATTTGTCTTAAACTTTTTTTAAGAAAACTAAGAGTTGGCAAAGGAGCTGGATGAGTGCTGCATCGGCAAAGCTTTTCCCTTGGGCTTGACACGCAGCGCCACGTGGTCGCGAGCCACGAGAACGTTGGGTGCCTGCGACACCTCACCGACGAGTCCATGATCAAAGAGAGAAGCGATTAGTAAGAGCCTCATTTGCACATCCTTGAAGCATAATACTTTTATTTTTAATTGATATCGCTGTTAATTTATAATATTAATTTTGATCATTTATTTTATTTATTTTTTTTAAAAAAAATATTTTATATTTTTTATAATTTAATTTATTATTAGTTATTTAAATCATAACTTTAAATTTTACATATTCGAATAAATTTTTTAAATAAAACAATTGATTAAAATTGATATTAAAAATTAATAACGACGTCAATTTTACATATTCGTAGGGATAACTTCACGGAGGAAAAAAAAAAAAACTTGAACCCCGTGATCCCTCTCGAGGTGTCAACTGGACTGACGAGCAAGACTGCAAATCTGCGCCGCGCCGTGGAGCAGCAGCAGTTCGTTTGGAGGGGCTGCCAGCCGAAGGGAAAGGGATAAGTTTGGTCAGAGACGAACACCGCGATCCGCCACTGAAGTTTATTACACTGTGATTTGTATGATAGTCACGGCCCTGTAATAATACCAGTTTTTTTTACACATTTGACCCTGGGTTAAAATTATTCACATGCGCGGGTGACCTGGGGAGTGGGGACTCGAGTAGATTATTCCACGCGAGCCTTTGCTTCTCTTTTCTGCACAGTGCGTTTTGATCTTGTTGTTGTTTCGTACACGTACAGTAAATTTATACAATTAAATAGAAATTATGCGTTTTCGAAATCGAATTGTTTAGTCTACAAACGAGACTCAAATGTTAATCTGGTTCGAATCGGCTCAAGATGTAATACCCTACGTCCAGAGACGAGAGATCGGTCGTATGAATATAAAAACACGAAAGTTACAATGCGAAAAGGCTTCAGACGGATCCGAGAGTCTCAAGCTCACGTGGTGAGAGTGGTTTTACAAGTGGTGATGCATATTTTTTCTCTACATATTGCCTTTTTTTCTTTTCTTTGCTCTCTTTTTCTAAAGCTTCTTACCTCTTTTATAGGTCAGATTTAAGTTGTCTTTATCGGACCATGGTTGGAGTGACCGGATCATAGTTTGAGCATGTTGCCGCCTATAAAAACAGATGAACTTTTGACAGATGGGGCCACAGTCTTCAGTGAGTCATGCTCTTTGACGTTCGGAGCAAATGATCGACGCTCTTCGTTCGTACCTTTATTCATTATAAGGGAACAAATGTTACTTTACTGTTCAGCTTTATCGTCTGGTAGGTTGTTTTTTCTCCAGTCGGATAGTTGCGGAATCTTTCGAAATGCTTATCTTCTCTGCGGAACTGTACGTCGTTAGAAATTTTGAATCGGCATGATTGTTGGAGTAATGATTGCTTCGTTGCGGTTGATGAATGGGTCTAGACCGCTAGGGTCCCGATCGCTCGGGTCTGAACCCTTGAGAGTCGGGGTGATTGCGCTCGCCTCGACTTCGGGCTTTGACGAGGCTTTTCGACCGCTGCGGCCGGGTTAGCTTTATAAAATTTTTGGTGGATCATTGAAAGATCGCGGGTCACAGATGAGCTGTGTTGTAGGAGGTGATTTGCAGATATCTGAGGTATACTGTCTCGAATGATCTCAACGCGTGTATTTCTTGATGTCTGTAATGATTCCTCGCGTTTGTGATGTAAAGTAACCGATATTTGTCTTAAACTTTTTTTAAGAAAAATAAGCGTTGGCAAAGGAGCTGGATGAGTGCTGCATCGGTAAAGCTTTTCCCTTGGGCATGACACGCAGCGCCACGTGGTCGCGAGCCACGAGAACGTTGGGTGCCTGCGACACCTCACCGACGTCGTTTGCACATCCTTGAAGCATAATACTTTCATTCTTAAATTGATATTATAATATTAACTTTAAAAAATACTTTTATTTTATTTATTTTTAAAAAATATTATATATTTTATTATAATTTAATTTATTATTAGTTATTTGAATCGTAACTTTAAATTTTACATATTCGAATAAATTTTTTAAATAAATAATTAATCAAAATTAATATTAAAAATTAATGACGACGTCAATTTAAAAAGAGAAAGAGTTAAACTTAACCCGTGATCCCTCTCGAGGTGTCAACTGGACTGACGAGCAAGACTGCAATCTGCAATAGGAGTACTAGGCAAGGTTTTAGAAATGGCGATTTTTGATCAAATTCGATCCGATATAAAGTTAATTTAGCACTGTAACAAATCTGTTTCGCCGGCTGGTTTTTAAGCAAATTAGAAACCAGTCTAAACCCGGTATCTAAAACTTTAGTGGTACTCTTTGCGTTTTTTAATTGATGTCGCTGTTAACTTCTAAATTTAACTTCGATCATTTGTTTTATTTAAAAAATTTTATATATTATAATTTATTATTAAAATTATTTGAATCATAATTTAAAACTTTATATATTTGAATAAATTTTTTAAATAAAGGGAATGGTTCGTTGATTCTACAAGTTTAAGAACGGAGCGAGCAGTTGTTAAGATAGTGCTCTCGCCTTAAACATAGATGACGCGGTATTGTACTACAGTAGCAGGTTAATATGTCAGGTGTCAGCGGCAGTTGGGGAACCCCCACCCACTCCGTGCTACTCCACCAATGCTCCCCAACACCTCCGGCCATACCTAGCGGCTTCGAGTCTGTGAGATCGACCGCCGGTATGCTTGGTTAAGCTGCACGGCACGGGCACCCCGGCCAAAATATCCTGCATCTCGCCGAACGGTTTATTACGCCGACGGGATGCTCCGCAGTCGATGATCTCTCAATTCACATATCACGCACGCACGAGCACGAATCCGAGTTCTCTCGGTCCAAACCGATGGATCGTTTATTTTGTTGGGGAATTTGGCCCACGCTGATTGTAAATTCCTGGTTCACGAGAAAAGCCAGCCCTTGCATACAAGGGGCCCAAAGCCCAACACTGCCCACACAGACAGGAGTTAGTAGATGTCTACTATTTACTTTTCTTTTTCTTTGAGACCCCGATTGCCAGGGCAAGTTCCGAACCGTGCGTAGGGGACTCGTGGGGCGCCAAGAAATCCGCGCGGACGCGCCGTCCCCGCGCCTCCACGGCCGCCTACGGTTGGGGACGGACAAGTCCCCTCCGTGACCATTCAGCGCAAACCGTGCTCTCCGGCGCCGCGCCGTTTGAGTTAAACGCCGCAGCCAACGGTGAGGTAAACAACCGGCGTGCCAGCTGACGGGACGGGCGACGGACAGCGAGCGCTAACGCCCAACCGCCGGGGCCGCGGCTCGGCGCGGCGCGCCATTATTCGCGCAGCTCGCTGCCAAGACACCGGCTGTCTTTGGTGTCGTCGCCTTGTTCCCTCGTGCTCCCGCCTCACGGCAACCTTTGTGGCAACTGGCAACGGGCACTGTCGTCTCCGTGCGCCTCACCTGCCTGCAAAGTCATCATCAGGCGAGCCGTGTCTCTGGTACTAGTACTCCTACCATGTGACAACCAAGGGAGTGAACTGTATACTTACTGTTTGCTCCGGAACTAAATACCGGGAGGGTGATTGATAGTACAAAGGACAGAGGCACACGCACTGCTCCTCTGCACATAACTCCGCGTACCACGTACAAGTCGGCTTCTGTGCTCTTGTGACGCCCGGGCGGGCGATTCACTGTCATTTACTGGAGCAGACAACGAGGACGAGCGCGTTTTCTCCGCGAGACAGCACGCCGAGGGGACCTGACTGAACCCACCGACTTTTGTGGCCTGAGGTGTCGCCGAACCTAACACCAGCTGCTGCAGCCGCCGCCTAATTAGGGAATCAATGTCGACGTGCGCAGTTAAGCTCGTGCCCTGTCGACACTGTAGACGCGTCGTCGTCTCTGGGTGCGCGCTGACGGTGTGTTCCTACCAGATCTCGAGCGGAATGGTGCTCCGGTGGTCCGCGTCAGGTAGGTACCACGCCACTCGAACTCTTTTTAATCGCGCGTTGAAGCGCCGATCAGTTCTTTGTTAAAGTTAGCTAGGAGTACTAATTACGAGCAGCGGATGTGACGATCCGTGCCACGAGATCCACTGGATTAAGAAAACGTTGACTGAAAATCAGTTCTTTGTTGAAAAAGGCAGCGAGAGACACGTGCAGGTAGCGTAGCGAAAGATTAACCGGGATTCAAGTCAAAAGCGCTTTACCGCAAAAGCAAGCAAACGGAACAGCAAGTGTGACGACGGTATCCAAGATCCAGTGTGCAGCAATGAAATTACCTACAGCATCACACATTAAAAGGTGATCGAGAACAAATAGCGGTACGGTGTACTGGCTGCCTGATGATTGATTATCTACGGGCGAGATGCTCACGCGTGTAACAGTACGGGGAGAACCGTTCGCCTCACCTCTGTGTTTTAAGGGCGTGTCTGTGTGTCAGTTATATTTTATCAAATTTATAGTAGTATAATAACTTCGGCGCGCTGTAACAACTGCAATAATTACTTGTTTAGTAATTGTTAAATTTATGATGCGCCCTGATTGTTTAATAAAAACGCTAATTTATTTTTCATGCTAAAACTTACCAAATTTACAGCGTCAAATTTATTCGCAAAATTTTAACACAGCTACACTAAAGATACGGTAAATTTTAATAGTCATCCAACCAAGCTTTTACTACTCGCTTGGTTGACGTTGGGCCTTACCAAACGTGCTGCCAGAGTAATTTTGCCCGCTGCCTTAT
This sequence comes from Zoysia matrella, assembly GCA_001602295.1. NCBI lineage: Eukaryota > Viridiplantae > Streptophyta > Magnoliopsida > Poales > Poaceae > Zoysia > Zoysia matrella. The sequence continues at coordinate 16,492 of BCLG01003548.1, forward strand.
CTGATGAGATGAGATGAGATGCATTACATAAGCCCATCTCCCTGCCAGCGAAGCACGATTCAACCCTGCCGCGCGCTCCTGTCAAAACCCAAACCACAGCTTAATCCCAGAACAAGGCGGCGACGCCGTGTTCTGACTTCTGACCTCACCACGGGCCGCCCCACAATCCCCCCGACACTGACTTTCCTGACCCAACCGTGGAACCAACTTTCGGGTCCACTTGGCGGTCACATGAGGCTCTCGGATCTCGCGCGTTAGTAGTGGACAAGAATATCTCACGGGGACGCGGGCGCGGGCCCCGGCCCCGGCCGCGCTGCGTGATGAGAATGTGTGTTGTCTGACGCGCGGTAGCCGTGTGCGTCTCGTTACTCTCACACCGGCCTCCTCGTCCTCACTTCACCACTCCGAACACCAACGCGCTAAGCGCACCCCTCGAAATCTACCCGCGCGCAACTGAGCGGTGGCGGTGGGAGCGGTCGCTCCGATGGCGGCGTCGTGAGAAGCGGCCGGCCGGACGGACGGACGGACGGACGGAGCCGGTGAGGCCGAGCAGCGGAGATGATACGGTACCAGGTACGCAACGAGTACGGGCTGGCGGATCCGGGGCTGTACGCGGCGCCGGAGGAGGAGGGGGAGGAGGATGACCCCGAGGCGCTGCTCGAGGGCGTCGCCATGGCCGGCCTCGTCGGCGTGCTTCGCCAGCTCGGGGATCTCGCGGAGTGAGTCGTGCTAACTCTGATTTTGGACTGTTTTACTCACTTGGGCGAGTTGCTTAGCTCATTTTCTGAATCGAAGAGCATCAGCTGCATTGGGTGTTCGCCTTTTTTCCTTTGTCGTACGACCTGCTTTTGCGGCCGAAGTTTGAAAGTGACATGTGCGTGGGTGTTCCTTAGAAAACCTGTAGGCCAATTTGGGCACATCTCTGCTTTTGTTTGGAAAGATGATTGAGGCTTGAGGGGGAGTGCCGTTTTCAATTTTCGCGTAATTTTGACCATGACTCGAATTTTCGTAAATATTGACTCGAATTTTCGTAAATATCAGATTATCGGGGCTGTGAGACGAGCCACTGTGGATTTGTGGAAGTTATGTTGGCCTGTGCCATGACTTTTTTTTTTAAAAAAAAAAATCATGGCTAGCATGGTAGCTTAAAAATTTTGCCCACAAATTTATTTTCTCCTTATATAAGTTTGCCTCATAATGAAAAAGCTGGTCAAAAATTTTAAGCCTACATGCTTATAATGCAGGTGTTAAATTGTTTAGTACTGTCAATGTCTCAATATTTGTGTCCTAAAGGGACCATAATATCGAGCATGCAATTTTGTTTCTTGTACTAAAGAGTTTATGTTTCTCTCTAGGTTTGCAGCAGAAATTTTCCATGACCTGCATGAAGATGTGATGGCCACTGCTTCTAGAGGACATGGTTTAATGCTGCGGTTGCAGCAACTGGAGGCAGAATTTCCAGCTGCTGAGAAGGCGATTATATCCCAGACCGACCACTCAAATTATCCACATGATGAAGGTTAGCCAAAAATAGATACCTAATTGTTTGTTTCATTCAGCTTAGCTCTTATTTCAAAATGCCTGCACATTCTCTTGTAGGTATTGAGTGGCATCCAAATCTTCAATTTAAGCAGAATATGGTCACGCAAGGAGATATGCCTCGTTTCATTTTGGATTCATATGAAGAATGCCGTGGTCCACCACACTTGTTCACACTGGATAAGTATGGGGATATTGTCTTCTACGGTAATATACCATTAACATGTTTTCTGTAATTACACACTAGGATTGTTCTTCAGGTTTGATGTTGCTGGTGCTGGAGCCTCCTTGAAACGATATTCAGACCCCTCTTTCTTCAAGACAGAACATTCCTCCAACATGATAGAATCAGATGTTATAATGGAAAAGAAGCCTCGCAGAATTAAGGTAAGTAAGAAAGGATAAGTTATTGCAAAAATTCCACTCAAAACAGATCTAAAAAATACTCTAGTTAAGAAAGAAGAAATTTGCACTGGATACTTTACGTCTTTGCCTACCTGGTGATTTTTTGGATAGAAAAGAAACATGTGAGACTAGTTGCTATCTCCTGTTTCAGCTGTTGAAAGTTAAACAGTTTATTCTAATTTAGTAAGTAGCACCTATGATGGTGACTATGTTGGCTTGAAATTCATATTATTTTTCAATCAGTTGAACTTGCTCAAGAAATCTATATCACAATAGGTGAAGAGCATTGCTAACTAAATTGCCTGTGTGAATGAAAATGTGAATGCCAAGCCAAGTGAATATTCCATTGTTGATTTAGTTAATAATCTTTTATATCAACTTGACTTGTATTTTTGGATTTTAAACCTGATCTGCTTCCCTATATGTATTGCTTTTTGTATGTGCTTCGTTTCTCTTTAGCTGTGTCAGATACATTTAGTTCTTTGAGGCCTCATATAATTTTCAGCGAGAACAATGCTTTTGGGATCAGGAATTCACTTGTCTCTCTTCATTCAGAAGAAGGCTATGCGTTGGAGGAAAGGTGTAACACTTGAAGCCTTGCTGGTTGCTAACTCTGAGTAAGTTTGGTGCCACTTTGTCGTGAGCATCAGATTCATCCATAATAGCTAACATACCTTGGAAGTTTAATGTAGTAGATTTGGCATGTGATGGTACATTGTTTTTTGCAAATCCTGCAGGTCTCAGTCTACCTCAAAGGAACGAGCTTCCAGAAAAGTTCCACCGAGGACAACAAAGTTGAAACCTAGGCATCCACGGGGTCCTGATTATAAAACTATTAGCAGAATCTGCAGGGAGCATCTGCAGGAAGTAATTTCATCACAACAAAATATCATGTCCAGCTGTTTTGCAAGGGACTACCATGTGAAATTTAGGTTGACTGGCTCGTGCGAAACGGCATCACCACTTGGAGAGTTGAACAATTTTGGTGATCTTCAATCTTCTGGTAAATTAGAGCTGAACAAAGTTGTTCCAATAAACGAATCTGATACTGTGGACAGTACATCTGAACCCACTAATGAATCAGGTTACATGAAAGCAAATGATAAGCAGTTTTTTGGAAAACAACATGGACTTACTGAACTGAAAGAGGCTAACAAGAAGTCTACTGAAGAGCAAAATGGCATGATCTGTGACTCAGAAAAGCTGCAGGACTGTCCAGATTTACTGGTTGGGGAAAATAACCAAAGAGTGCAGTCAGCACGTGAAGGCAAACTCATATTAGCTGCGTCTGAACAGGATGGCAACGGCTGCAGGTCTGATGACATTGCTAGTGATGACAATTTCGTTGATGCTTTTCGTAGTATGGACACTGAAGATGTCATAAACCCTGAAATGAAAGAACAGGATCCTAATGCAACTGTAGAAGGGAGTGAATTGAACCATATGAGCAAGGAAGGTGAACATGTGTTGGAAGCAAAGCCTATAGAAGTAGTTCCTACAATAGAGTCATCATTGGGGCTGAATTTTTCATCCAACATTGAAGAACCAAGGTGTTCGGACTTAACTTTGATAAATGATTCTGTTCCTTCCACAGTGGCAACCACTAATTATACAAACTCTGATTCACCTTCTGGTAAACAATTGAATGGTGTTGATTGGACTAATGACAACGAGCATTTTAATGATGATGACCTAATGGATGTGAGCTCATCATCTAGTGTAGTTTCTGATAACGCTGACTTACACACAGTTGATGATTCTGTTGGCCGTGTAGTTTCTGAAAATGCTGACTTACTAACTATTGATGATTCTGATGGTCATCAACAATATGAGGATGGAGCATACCAGTCTTGTGATACTGCTTTTGTTCATAGTTTTGATGAAAAGTCACCTAAGACATCCCCAGGCCTGAATGGTAATATTTACACCTAGAGTGACAAGTATTTTGAGAAAATTATTCTTTTTTGTTACAGCAAATCTAGCGTTGATCATTTTAGTTTTTTATTATGTGCCATAGCAATGTTTCTGTCATTTTTACCTTCTTACCTACGCATTTGTTCTCTTGAATGGTCAGGTTTGGTTATCAGCAGCAATGACTGTTCTGACAAAAAATGTCACTCAGTGAACCATGTTCAGAACTCGGTGCTAAATGGTTCTTCTGTGTCAATGGATGAACCTGGTAATGTTTCGGAAGACAAAGAAGAAATTAATGTTGGTGATGCTGATGAATTTTTTCTCCACCCTACAAAATCAAATAAAGAGGATTTGCAAGAATCAAAGAAAGAATTGGAAGAAGGCAGATCTCTAGATGCAGGCACTTCACTTGGCACTCTTGCAGCACTGCCTGATAAAGATCATGTTATGTACATGAATGATCTAGACGTGGCTAATGTTGCAGTTCATGAAGAAAACGTTGTGGACCCTACCCCTGCAGGTTTGGATCCTGATGACATCCATGAACACCTACATGGTGTTTTTATTGTTAATATATAATCTTTTTCTTAACATGTACAAACTATTGTATTGGTTGATCACCCCTTGATATTGCATTATAAATTTTTTAATGGGTGCTGTTCTGATTCAGGAATTGCACTGACACATCCAAACATGCACGACAATGCATTGTACGAATCAAACGATGATGAGATTGTTGAAGATGTGCACCCACTAACAAATGATGATCTGTCATCTCCTTTCAATAAGCATGACACAGAGAATCAGCAAGTAGCTGTGCTTGATGAAGGGACTTGTTCAGTTAGGCTAGGCACACAAAAAGAGGATTCTGTGGAATCATCTGACATGACCAAGGACTTTGCTTATGCTCAAGAGCTTCCAGTAGGCATTCAATTTGAATCACACTCTCAAGATGACAGAGAAGTTTATAAAGAAGAGACACCAATGCCCTCTTCCCGTGTATTCAATGGTGATGCAAAACTATTGAATACTGGTCCCTGTAAGGAACACCATGAATTGACTGAAATGGGAGGTACTCTGGAATGTGGTAAAACTGTGGTTGCAGAAGAATCAACTTCCAGCAGGTTTGCAGATGGCTTGATACCTCCCGAGGAGGAGATCACTAACGCTGCCAAATTTTATGACAAAGCTGAGGTTCTGACCACTGAAGAAGGCTGTAGGCATGACGTGCAATTTCAGTCTAGTTCTTTCAGTGAAGAGCTTGAAACTGTGGAAGCTACATGCAGAAATCTTGGGGCACTAGATGAATCAATAGAAACGAGAAGTGTGTTGCAGACTAATAATATTCCATTTAATGAAATAAAGACTACCGGTGGAAAATGCAGTGATGATGAGAATGATGCTGTTCACTTACTTTCCTCAGCACATTTTCTGGAAGAATCTGATTGTGAAGATCAATTGCTAGAAGAGGCTAGTCTTATTGCTGAAGTTGTCCCTGGGTTTAATAGTTCTGATATGGATGGTGCAGTAAGCCTGAAAAATAATGTGGTGGAGAAACAACCAGAAAATGTTGATCCAGATTTGGTGTGGGGGATGGATACTCAGGATTCTAGTAGTGACATGGTGAAGAAGCAACCAGCAGATGCAGATCAAGATTTGGCAGGGGATTTGTCTGCTCAAAATTCTAGTGGTACAAATCCATTCATGGATCCTGCCTATATCACGAGCCATGCTCAGACCTATCCATCTACTATGAGTTGCCAACCACATTTCCCCGAAGAACAGGACTTCCTTTCAGAACTTTTAATAGAATACGACAATGTGGGAGCAGCTAGTGATTCCCTTTGGGAATCTGCAACCCCACCTGATGAAGCACCATTACAATCAGAAGTTATGACTGAAGAAGACTTCAGATCTTTCTGTCATGAATACCATGAGATAAATTTTACAGCTGGCACCGACTGTTCTCATGGCGAGTCAGCATCAGATTCTAATAATATTCCCCATTCTTTTGTTGTTAGTGAATCAGATTGGGCTTGTCCTATCTCTGTGCAGCCTGTGAAGTTAGAGAAGGGAGCCTTTAACGGTCCTAAGTTTACTTCTCAAACTCAACATGCTGAATATTCATCTGCTACAGATGCACATGCCCGGACATCAATGCCCTTATCTAACAGAAAAGATCCCAAGGGTGAGACACCAGAAGTAGATTCTCACTTAAAAGCTCATGATTCTCTTAGTGATAACATAAGCCCTGAAGATACACTCTCTGTTCCAGTGGGTTTGCAGCTGGAACAACACAATTTGTATAGGGTGGATTCTCATAGTAGTTCTCTTTTGTTCGATAAAGAGAAGACGACTGAAGAAAGCTGCTCTCCTTCAAGCAACATTGTTGCAGTGAAAGAAGACCTGGAAAATCAAGCCAGCCTTGTTCTATGTTCTTCTGTTAATGAAAGTGTTGACAAACTGGATGTTCCCACAAGCATTGTTGTGCCAGTGGAACCGGAGGCAGGAGCCCATGTCTTGGATGAACAAAGCCATGATGTTCCATTATGCATCTCTGATGTATTTGATTTTTCAAATGATCCACCATTCTCGATAGTTGAGGATAAAGACAGTCCAGAAGCCTCAATTTCAAAGACTTCTTTTCGAGAGGAATATGGTTCAGAATGTTTCTTCTCAGATGAACATGATTCACAAATTGCTTTATCTTCTTTGCTAGATGAGAAGATTGTTGAACTGGAAGGCCATCCCTTGAGGAATGCTATTGTACTGGATCAGGATCCAGAAGTTTGTGTTCAACGTGGTCTTGGTTCTCAAATCATTCCATGTTCTTCAACTGATGAGAAAATACATGGACATGATTGCACTTCTTTAAGCAGTTCTGCTCTGGTAGATCTTGATTCAGAAGATCATGTTTCAGGTGACCATGATTTCCAAGGTTTCCAATATTCTTTGGATATAAATAAGGCTGATGAATCTGAAGCTCCTCAACAAGACACTGTATTTTCTGAAGAGCAGGATGCTCGTACATCCCCTGTATCAGACTCTCAAGTCGCTCCATGTTCCTTTAATATCGATAATGTTGGTGAAATAGATGAACCTCCATCATGCAATGTCCAGGTGAAATCAGTGGAGTCGTGGAATTGTCCAACTGAATTTGATTCCCAAACTGCACCATGTTCTTCAAGTTCAGATGTACTAGCTGACAGAACAGCATTGACTCCTATCACACCTAGTACTGACAAAACATGTCAGTTATCTTTTGGTCCACCATCGATTGTATCATTTCAAAATAGTTCCTATGAAGATCCACAAAAACCACCCCCTCTCCCTCCTCTCCAGTGGAGGCTTGGAAGGCCACGCCTAGGGCTTCTGAATACACAAGAATGTTTGCCTGAGTTTGAAAGGAGGGCATCAAGCCAGGAGGTGGATACCGAGCTAGGATTGCTTTTTCAAACAAGTAGATCCGTAGAACCAGTTTCCTCTCAAGGGATCAAAGAAGACATGGACAAGAGTTCGACAATATATGGTAATAATCAAATTGTAGAGTTTGGAGTATCACCCAGTGTCGCAAAAACTGATATTGTAAGATCATTCTCAGATTCTTCAGAGAAAATTAAGCAACAGGAGCTTATGTCGTCATCAGCAACAGGAATTGAGGAACATCTGGATGATAATACTGGGCTTATGTCCAAAACAGGAGTTAAGGAACATCTGGATGATAATACTGCGGTTATGTCAAAAACAGGAGTTGAGGAACAGTTGGAGGATTCTGGCATCACACATGGAACTGATTTATACTCAACAAATCCTTTGCTTCCATTTCCTACATATGAACAGCTGGACCCTCATCTGCACGCCTTATCTTCAGATACTTCAGAAAAAAGTGAGCATCCCACGCATATGCATCAAACTGCATTGGGGGATGACAGATCAGTGAATGATCAAGATGTTGCCGTTGATATGGTCAGTACTTCAGAACATGGAGACGTTTGTGAATCGAGGTATTACCAGCATGCTGAGAATCCTGAATCATTATCAGAGAATTTGGAACATAATGGGTGCATACCGAATGCACCAGAAGATAATAACAGTGTACATTATCAATCTACTAGTACGAGTGAGGCACCTTTAGGCACAACCAACCATTCTGCAGTAGGCTCGCTGCTGGAAGAAGAGAATAACCAGGACTGTCAAACTTTACGGGAACAAAATTTGGAGAGTTCTGAGTATTCTCAGTTGGGAGGCACAATGCCCGTTGCAGAATCAATGGAAACTCAAGATTGTCCAGATGATAGACATAACCTGGAGAGAGAGAAGATGAACCAACTGAACGGACCAGGACCAGTTGTCTGTGGCCTTGATGAAGATAGCTATGTGCATGCTGAGCAGCCACCTGTGATGGGATGGACTGTTGGACCTCAGATGCTTCATCCTAATTATGGTATATCGATAGAAGAGAGACCATTCAAGCCTCATATAACTGACAATCATTTAATCCTGAAGCCTATTTCAATCAGAAACATACCGAGGAATCCATTGGTTGATGCTGTTGCTGCTCATGATAGAAGCTCGGTAATCAGTCTCCTCCATTGTGAATTTTCTTGTTTTGCACTCATGTTTGGTGCATCAACCTAAAGCCATCTCTTTGCAGATGCGGAAGGTCTCAGAACTTGCTCCCTCAACTGATAAGCCAAAGCTCAATGAGAGAAACTTGCTGCTAGAGCAGATAAGAAACAAGGTTGGCAACAAGATGTTCTCTCCCTATGAAAAAAATAAATAAAGAGACAATGACGCTCTAACTTCTTTGCTGTTTACTTTTTGTGCAGACGTTCAACCTGAAACCAGCAAGCTCTCCTATGCCGACAGCCATCAGATCCCCAGCAAGAGCTGTTACCAGAAACTTGAAAGTTGCTGCAATCATAGAGAAGGCAAATGCCATACGCCAGGTAGTGTCACTGTTATTGACCTCCATGTTTATTTGTTTCATGATTTAAAATTCCGTCTTGGTTTAGTTCCTTTCGTTTACTTTGTCTATTATTTGTGTTGTGTGGAACAGGCAGTGGGGAGCGACGATGAAGATGGGGATAACTGGAGTGACTGATAAATGACGGTTCCAAAAACATTTATTTCTTAGTTTGGATAGAAATGATAGTCCTGTGAATAGTACATGCCTTTACATTTCTAGTTTCCCCTTTTTTTTTAATTCTTCTAGCAGATTGTCTGTATACTAGCATAGGATGACATTTCTAGTTTCCCCTTTCATCACAACAGAAAAGGATGTTGTGATCACATCGAAGATAGCATATTAGCATGCATATTCTTCAGGTCTCTGTAAATTAAACATCTATTCTCACTTCTAATCAATTAAATTTATATGCTGAAAAGAGGCATGTACGTTGCTGGGATAGTGTCAAAACAGTTTTTTTCTATACTCGTCAGCCACACTATGGCGTCATGACGTGAATAAAACTTGATGTCTGTGATGTTCTTGCCAAACACAAAATAGGTGAAGGAAAAGAAACCTCCATGACATGTCATCAAATGATAAGTACAGCAGCATGCATTCTCCAACTGATTAATTCAACACAACTCTCTTTAGCTGTTTGGTTCAGAAACATCTCAACAATCAAACTACAGAAACAATAACTGAAACCATGACCAAAGCTCAAGAACTATTGAGCTTAGGAAATACACATTTTACATACTGGAATAGCAACCCATCCCTAGCTATCCCCTAGTATCATCATCCAAAAGCTCCTATAGCTGATCCAAATCGCCAAAAAATTTAGGACTGCAAAACCATCAAACATGCAATGTAAGTAGGCCATCCAAAATCCATAACAATGTTAATCAACTAGAGAAAAGGATGAATAGATGAATAGGTACGTTATGCATACCTTGCTGGCAATGTTGCTGGACAGCCAGTCCAGCCCTTCGTACAATCCCTCCCCAGTTGTTGCACAGGTGCTTTGAATGTACCTGTCAGCAAGATTAAGAAGTCGTTTTATGTATTCCACTCTACACAAGTGAAGCACAAATACAAAATTCTATATAGCTACATCTGCTACTTACCAGTGACGCTGACGAAGTGAGTGCAGTCCAAGCTTATCAGTAATTTCAGCAGCATTCATTGCATTGGGAAGATCTTGCTTGTTAGCAAACACAAGCAGTACAGCATCACGTAACTCATCCTGCAACCAAACATAACAATGGCTACTTGTAAGAACTCCAAATCAATCTCATCAGCGAGAATTTCCATAGCAGACAATAGATACAGTTACAACAATTAAATCCTAAGCGAGTAAACAAAAGAAAAGACCAGTGGTACTGGGAGAGGGAGATGACACAATAAAACTTTATGATGGGACTTCTGCAAAACCCACCCTAGCCATCTGAACCCAGGTGGGGGTGACAGAATGATTAAATAGAATCCACAAGAGTTTATTGTGCTTCATCAAAATGTCTGGTATATGGCTTAGAAAGATAGCGGTGACTAAGGACAAGAGTTTACCTCATTCAGCATTCTGTGGAGCTCATCCCGGGCTTCAACGACACGATCCCTATCATTGCTGTCCACAACGAAGATGAGACCTTGTGTGTTCTGGAAGTAATGCCTCCACAGAGGCCTGATCTGTTTCCAGACAATGATGTAAAAAAATAAGATAACAGTTTGAAAGAAAGATATCTAATAAATTTAGAAACAGAGCAGAGAAATACACAATGTAAAAATCTGTTTGACTCAGCAGGAGCTCAGTCAACATGGCACAAATTAAGAGGAGCATATAATGTGCAACGCAAGGCAGCAGAGAATTTTCGTACCTTGTCCTGACCCCCAACATCCCAGACAGTGAAGCTGATGTTCTTGTACTCCACAGTTTCAACATTGAATCCTGTCATCGAATGAACAACAATGCTGGGAAAAGAGATGTCTGAACACATGATGTCATAGTAAGGCATGTCCAAATCTGGGGGCACCAGTGAGTATTCTTCACCTTATTGTATTCAAGTTCATTTCAGATTATTTGCATAAACATAGCTTGCTAGCGTCTTTTATCTGTTCATAAGCTTCTAGTAAAAGAGGGTAACAACCAGTGACTTCTCCCTAAAATCTGAATTCATTGGCCAATATGGCTAAAGATGAGATATACTGACATGTACATGGACATAAAAACATTACTCTAGTGACCTCTAAACATTGCTCGTCATAAACAATGAACATTTGTAACAACGATATTCTGTTAAGGATGCGGCTAAATTTGTCACCCAGAATAGCTAGCTATGAAATCACAAGTCCGATCATCATTTGGATGGTTTGTTCCAGATTTAGACAACAGAGACAATATCAATAGTGATGACACGTAGATAAAATGGATCGCCCATGCAGGCTAAGGTCTCACCGATGGTAGGGATGGTGGTCACGATCTCGCCGAGCTTGAGCTTGTACAGGATGGTGGTCTTTCCGGCAGCGTCGAGTCCCACCATGAGGATCCGCATCTCCTTCTTGGCGAACAGCCGGCTGAACAGCTTCGTGAACGTGAGCCCCATCGCGCCTGCACCACGCAAACACGATTCAGATCGCGATCCATTCCTCGCCCTTCCCTCCCGCGCGCTGGTCACCAGATCTACACCCGCGGTGCCAGATCCACGCCGGGATCAACCCGCGCCGCGGCGCGAGGATACAGGGATCGAGCACGAGATCCGCGCGCGGGCGGATCCTCCGCACAGCCGATCACTAGGTCGCCTAGATCTCCTGTTGTAAACAGAGAAGGGCCGCGTCCTCCGCGAGGAGATGGACGGAGGGTCCACAGCGACGAGGGGGTCGGGAGGGATGGGGGAGACTCACTCACCTAGCCGGAGGCGGATCCGATTCGCGGAGAGCTCGTCGGGGACGGAGACGGCAAGGGCAACGGCTGGGAGCCCGGGAGGAACAGGCCTGGGTGTTTTTGTTGATTTCGAGCGGTGGGGCGCGTCTTGGCTTACGTTTTATACGCGGCCCTCGCTCGCACCGGCGCCTTTGTTTTTCTCGGTCTCGGAGGCGAGCCAACCAAACCAAACCTTCGGTTTGGTGCGGGTCGCGTCAACCCAACGCGTCTCGCCTCCACCGCATCCGCACCTGTGGAAATCACTTTTGGAAATGCCGTGCTGCTCCGTCGGTGAAGTATTGTTTTTGAAATTGCAAATGCGATCCGAGTCTGAGCTCCTAATTCGCCTCTGCTTTTGCTTGTGAGAAATATCGGACCGGTGAAAATTCTTATCAGTGTCAGATTGGACAAGGGCACCTGGCGTAACATTTGGCGGGAACGTCTGACGGCGGCGCGGTGACAGGTTACGTGGCTTCGTTAATTTCAAATCAGCCATCGGGTGTGATGTCTCCTCGTCGTCGCCGTCGTCCATGGCGCGCCGGCGATCGGCGGGGAGGAAGGTGGGTCCACCGCCGTGGCTGTTAGCCAAGCCCACGACGCTCTACTCTCTAGAAAAGGCCCATGGGCCTCGCCTCGCCTCGTCGAGCCCACCGATTCATCGCGCTCCATCACCAAACCCTAACCAAGCAACCCGACTCCCCGACGAGGAGTCTCCGAGGAAGGAGAGGGAAGCAAGCGCGAGCGGGATGAAGGTCCGCGCGTCGGTGAAGCGGCTGTGCTCCTTTTGCAAGGTGGTGAAACGACGGGGCATCGTGTTCATCCACTGCAAGGCCAACGCCAAGCACAAGCAGCGCCAGGGGTACTCCACCATCGCTGAGGCCGCCGCCGAGTGCCACCACCTGCCGCCCCCGCCTTACGCCAGCGGCTCCGCCTCCGCCGCGGCGTTTGCGGAGTAAGTCTCGTTCTGCGATTTCCGCCTATTTCTCAAATGCCCGCCACTGATTATTGGCCGAATTAGGGGGTTTAATTACAACTTTGGGTGCTGCGTTTGCTCTGTATTTTTCGGCATACGGAGCATACATCAAGTCCACTAAGATCAGAGCCCTTTTTAGAAGTAATCTGTCATTTGGAGCCGCTTACCTGATTATCTAGGGTGCCTAGTTGCTCTCGAACAAGCACAACTAATTACCAGTTACCAAACAGTATTAGTTTGTACTCTGTATTTTGGTGACCTGCCCGAGTACATGTTTGTTGAACCATTTGATTTCTGTAAAAGATGCCGTTTCCCTTCATTTTGCATTGGATGCAGCATTATGGCGTTGGATGCCACAACCATTCTTCCTTTGCCTGCATTTTGCATCACCATAAATTGAAACTGAGTACGCACCTGTATAGATAGTCGTGTATACCTACTCCCTCCATTCCCTCAATGATGTCGTTCAGGCAAACAAACTTGATGTCTGAAACGAACCAATTCCGGGATGGAGTAGGCTATTATGAGGCCTTTATCGTATAAAGATTTACTGATTGAGTTTGGCACAGTATACATTATGGCATTGGATGGTGGATAGTGCACCTTGAATTGTAAAGTGGTTCCATTATATTCTTTGGGTGTTGTGTACCTTGAATTGTAGTGCTGCATATTTTGTCTCCCTGGAGAATTTGGCTGGCTAAATCGTGCTCTTTTTTTTTGTTTGGGTAAAACTAATGTGCATTTCATTTAATTTCAATGTCTTGGATACAAGGTCAACTGCTTGTTATTTTGATGCTACCAAATTTGACATTATCTGTTCTGATATATGCTTCGCAGTGCTTTAAAGGTGGCTAGGCAAGAGATGTCTATGAAGTTTAATTTGCCACTAGGTTTAGCTGCCCTGTTGAAGAATGGCGAGCAATAATTACTCTGGAATCCCATGAGACATTTTATCTTTTTAAGAGAATCAGATGATGAGTAAAATGTATTTTGTAGTTTGATGTGAAGCTTCATTTTCATTATGTGGCCAAAATACCAGACTGTACGATCATCATGTACTTGCAGTGACTCGAATCTGTTGAATCGGTCTTTGGTGGAATAATATGGGCATATAATTTTACTCTGTTTACTCCTGCCCCTTGTCAGCTTTGTAACTATTTCATATAAAGAAAGCTGACATGCTTAACAATATAATAATCTGTTAGCTGCTGCCAGAAATTTCTCAATATCTAATCTATGCCTTGAAAATTCAACATTTTTTTTTCTTGTTTCTTTATATTCTAGAGTAGCTCATTTGTCATGTAGGAATACAACTTCCTTGAAACACATGACCATGATGCAAATTGTGCACCTTCGTGCAGATAAATTGAAACAGTAACAGAACGCCATTCATGGATGCGGGATCACCCAATATGAAAATGAACTCACAGTGAAGGTCCAGATTTTCACCAAGAAAGCAGCAGCGCAGCTGACCATACCATGGTGTAGATATTACAAGCTAATATCTAGGTCACTCAAATTCCTAATCCTGGTTAGTATAAAGCACAACTCCTTCCGGCTTCCCAAAAAAAAAAAACCTCCTTCCCTCTTTCATTTGTTTCACAGGTTAATTTAAATTTGAGATAATCAGGGAAAAACTAGAGGGACTGTATCACTGATCATCAAAGACAAATGTCATTCTACGAAATCCTTTCGACTATATATATATATGTGCAGTGGCGGAACTTTACTCTTGGCAAGACTAGAGCCACTGTAGCAGAGTCTATATATACTTCATCTGTTTCGAAACTGTTATCATCGTTAACTTTCAATATTATCTTTGACTACTTGTTTTATGAAAAAATAATTTTAAATGTGTAAAATTAGAAGTCACAATGATAAAGAAAATTATAACAAAACATATGATTTTTAGTATCATATTTTTTAATACAATAAATAGGTAAAATTGATATTAAAAGTCAATGACGAAAATAATTTAACAATGAAGAGAGTACCATGCAACACAAAATAAAAGCTAAAGCAAGAAACACACTTTTAAAGAGATATAATTCAATTCTATTAATCATTTATATGTGCTATTTTAGGATTCTAGTTCAATAGTTCTAGCACAAGCCTACAAGATGAAAAAATGAGTAATTATTCTGATTGTTAAATCAAAGAAATTCTGATAAAAAAACACTTGTTGTAGTGCTATAGTTACTGCTTGTACATTCTACCGCACAGACATAATGAAATTGATGGACATAAACAATATTTAGATATAAAAAAACTTAGGAAGAGTACTAATGAAATTGGGGACACGACTAGGGTCATGGCACTAGTGGCCTATGTGCAGCTCCGCCACCGTATATATGATCACACATGCCAAGCTAAAGCTTCTGTTTGGTAGGGTTTTAACTTCTTCAAATAGGCTTCGGTTTTAGCTTCTTTGAAAAAAGAAGACTTTTATGACTTTGGCTCTGGCTCTTTAAAAAATCGTTTGTTAGATCAGTTTTATCTATAAGATCTCTTATGTTATAAACTAAATAACATAAAAAAAAATACCACGTGAACGAAAGAACCACGAAGAATCTACGTTTTTTATGGCTTTCGGCTTCACCTCTACTCCAACTGTTTAGTATAATTTCAATTGAAGCCTATCAAAAAGCCGATGAAAAAAAGCTGTATCAAACAGCTCCTAACTCAAACAGTTACTCCAGATAACTACACATCACTTAAACATCAATGATGTTAAGTCTATATTACCAAAGAAAAGAAAAAAAAAGGTTTGATTGTGAGAACACTCTGAAACATCCACAAACATATGCAACTGAATGAAAATGACTCACAAAGAAATCATCTCTCCAAACCTGACCCTGCAAGCACGCATAAGATAAGACAACATTATCTACTAGGCCACTAAAATTTCAAAAATTCCTTACTCTTAATTGGCATAAAACACACAGATTGAATTGAACACCGATCATAAGCATACAAGCTAAATTTCATTGCATCCTTCCCAATAATGTGGTCATACAGATCAAGTCAAACCCAAATAGGCACTCTCAATCACTGAGACCGCTGATGAACATCCTGTTTAACCATTCACTACACATCACTGTAACTTGGTCACAAGATCCTCCCTCCTTCCGTCTCCTCAAAACACATTTCCCATGACTCTGGACAGTGGACATAAACATACGCATAACCAGAATAAGGAATTCATAAGTAAACCTACTAGAGGTTCTGATAAGCACAAACTACTCGATTAATTCAGCTCATCGTCACTGGGATAATAATACACAGTAATCAGAAAAATAGGATGAAACACTAGTAGATGTTCCCCTGATTACTCCTCTCGATCCATGCTGTCGCAGAGGTCGGTCCAATCTCTCAATCTGTGGAGCTGGGGCCAGGGGTCTTGGATCCGATTCCGTACTTCTCCTGGAGCTTAGTGATCTCGTCCTCCTTCTTCTTGATGTCGGACTTCTTGGACATCTTGGCGGGCTGGTAGTAGAGCACGATGAGGTAGCGGTTGGCGACGTTGAATCCGGAGAGGTGGTCGACGGCGTTCTTGGCGTCGTAGATGTCCTCGTAGACGACGTACGCGGTGCCGCGCGTGTCCCTGGCGTTGCCCAACCGGATCTGCCGGATGGCGCCGTACTTGCCGAAGATGTCGTACATCTCCTCGCTCGAGATGTTGAACGGCAGGTTCCGCACGTACAGCACCCGGTTCACCTCCGGCGGCAGCCGCGTGTTACTCCGCCGCCCCAGGCTAGCCGCCGCCATTTCCGCGCCTGTTTCCTACCCTCCGCTCCTCCGCCTAGGGTTTGGGGATTGTGAGGTTTCTCGGATTTGGGGACGGTTTGCTTGGGTCGCCTCTCTCGCGATTCTTCGTTTGCGTTATAGAGGTTTGAGGCGGGGTCGGCGCAAGTCACCGACATGTGGCCCTATAACAAAAGGGGCCCACAACTCGACGTTTAGATTCGACGCTTCCGTCGCTAATTAATCTTGGCGCACAAACGCACAACCGCGAGCTGAGTAGCCCCGTTTCGCTAGTTCGCCTGGGAATCGCCGGCGACATCGCTCACAAGACCGCGCGGAGGCGCCAGCTCTCCGAGCACCGCCATGGCATCCACCGGCGGAGCGGCCATCTCTGCAGGTCCCACGCCGCCATCAGCGACGGCGACCGCGGTGGAGTGGCACCAGAGGCCGCCGAACCCGAAGAACCCAGTGGTATTCTTTGATGTGACCATTGGGTCCATCCCCGCCGGCCGCATCAGATGGAGCTCTTCGCTGACATCGCACCCAAGACCGCTGAGAACTTCAGGTACTGCTTTAAACCCCAGGTTATTGTGCAGCTGATGTGGTTATGTTCCATGGATCTCTAGTGGGCAAATTAGATTCATACCATTACAATTTTTCAGATGTTGAAATATGTCATCCATGTGTCAATGACAGATAGGGCCTTGCAAGAGAATGACACGTGGGCCCAAATGGCATATTTCAAATTTCAAAAAATTATAATAGCATGTATCAAATTAATCTATCTCTAATTGTGTGCCTTGTTTGTTTCAGGCAGTTCTGCACTGGGGAGCATAGGTAAGAGGCGTCCTGCTCTTCGTTACTGCTACACGCTTCTTTCCTAGGCTAATTCTTCAGCTTTTGCTCTATCTGATATTTTAAGCATTTAGTTTCGTTGTATGAGTTTATTTTGGGCTTGCTACTGTGCTGTTATTCATGTTGATAGTTTTTTTTCCTATTGGAATACTAAGCCTGTTGATTGGGATGGATAGAGGAAGAATGCTCATTTATCATTTTATTCATTTAGTTTCATTTTATCTGCAGAAAAAATGGGAAACCACAAGGTTATAAGGGCTGTCAGTTCCATCGAGTTATCAAAGATTTCATGATTCAAGGTGGTGACTTCGTGAAGGTTTGTCTGTCAAACTTTTAGCTTGAACCATCAATTTTGTAACTTGGGATAAATGTTAGTAATCTGATGCCATCCTAAAACAAAGCATATGTTATTTGTGCAAGCATATATGTTCGTCATATGCAGTAAAACTTTAGGTTGATTCTGATACATTGTTTAAATTGAAAACCTTCTGAGATCTCTTGTTTATCTCCAAACAGAAATTAGGACTAAGTTAAATATACATTAAATATAGCCTGCTGTTTTATGTCCACCAGAATGACGGTACTGGATGCGTATCAATCTATGGTTCCAAATTTGATGATGAAAATTTTACCGCAAAGCATACTGGACCTGGACTTCTCTGTATGGTATGGAATAATATTTATTTCCACCTGCCGTTTCGTTTGAATGTTGTCTGAAGATATTTTTCTCCTATTTTTTTTTTATCATTTGGAACAAATTTATGCTTCAGTTAGTGGAGTTAGATTCGTACTTAATTTCTTAGTAGTCTCTTCAATGTCTAAAAAGACTTTCCTATAGTCCCTGCACTCTAACTGGGCACATCTTCTTTTAGTTTATACATTTTATATGTGGGGTTATGGAAATCATGTGAGAAGAAATAAATCTTAACCTTCAGTATGTTTAATTCTATGCGATCTAAAATCAGTCAACAACATGTTGCCATTTTCTTACATATTCCTGTTAATTATTAGTGTCCACTTTTCTTACATATTCCTGCTAATCCTTAGTGTCCACTTGCTTCTGTAATTTTGTGTAATGATTCAATTCCATTTACATGGTGTTTGTTTCCATTTCACAGCAAGTTTGATGTTCCAGCTACTCCTTCCATCAAAAATTATTGTTATCGGTTAGTTCAAATTTGAACTGACCGGTGACAACAATTTT
>BCLG01003548.1:35090-49457 GCA_001602295.1 Zoysia matrella
AGGCCTTCTTGTTGTGTGATTTTTGCTACCAAGTTCACAGATTACTCATACGAAAACCTTCTTGCAGTTCTTTATAACATGTGGAAAGTGTGACTGGCTGGATAGCAAGCATGTGGTTTTTGGTGTAAGTTTCTTCGATTTCAATACTTCCTCTTTTGTTACTGAATTCAGTATAATTGGATACTATAGTATTGAGGCAAGTGGAGATAACCTTTAACGTTGTAACTTGTATAGTTTTGAAATAATAAAAACATGATCCCCCAAAATGAACTGCATTTTCCATGCTTCAGTTCTTTATGTAGCATGTGTAAGCTAGGTGGTGGCTGGCCTTTGTGCACGTGTGGGTGTTCTTTCTTCTGTTTTTGCTATCACCATGTGTTTTATCTTTTGTATATCATTTTGATCAACCCAGAGAGTTCTTGGAGATGGCCTGCTCGTGGTGAGGAAGATCGAAAATGTGGCAACCGGACCGAACAACCGACCAAAGCTTGCATGTATTATTAGTGAATGTGGTGAAATGTAATGTGGCTGCTGATAGCATTTTACTCTTGAACTCTGCTAATGCGGGCCTTATTTTTATGACGATAAATCACTGGACACCGAGCATTGCTGAAAGTATTGAAGCGCTGATGTATGTCCAATTTCCAAAATGACACTGAATAATCTCATAACATGTGGTTTTTCAGTGACTTGGTTTATATCGTGGTGGGGTGTGTTTCGCGAGGATATCATATTCTGGGTTCTGTATGTCAAGATCTGCCTCTACAGACGTAATAGTACCGTTTTTTACTTTGTGGCATACTATATGCATATAAGTATTATCTAATTTCTTTTTAATTTTCTAATTTAGTGTTTTTTATTTTCATTGCAATCTTTGTGACTTCCAAATTTAACTAAATAAACACAAATAGATGTTTACAATTTATTAAATATTTTGATAAATACATTTAGCCAAATACTTTAATTCATTCAATGATATAGATTTACATCGACTGACTGAGTGTTATAGGATGCCAAATAAAAGCATGGAGTATAAATAAAAGAAACATGGGTGTAAATACCACTATACTAGTGGTTTGCACCACATCTTAATAGGGCTATTACGAATTATTACCACATGGAAATTGTATCCATCCAACTTTATGGATTGGGATTCATAAGCACAAAACCATTACATATGCAAACCATTGTGCCACATATGAGGCTTTTTGTGATATAATCTATTAACCATAATCTTACAATATTACTTGTTTTCAAACGACATTACCCTCCGCGTGCTCATTTATGTTTCTTCGGTTTAGTCGTATACTATTGCAAGTAAAGAAAGTGTTGAAACACGTTGATTTAAAAAATTGCAATGATATGTGCCAAATTAATCTTTTAAATTTTAATTTTTGGTGCCAACTTGTGAATGATGTGTGTAAAGGTCTATTTAGGGCCTCTTTATAGAGCTTTCAATTCTTTCGATTCATTTTTGATTTCTGTGAGGTGATTTTATGGTTGAAAGTGATTCTCTTTGATTATCGAAGATAAGCTCATAGAATTAGGATAAAGAATCACCTCACAAAATCAGAAGAAGTTATTTTTTTAGCTCTCAGCATCTTAGTTCATTTCACAGAATCAGACTTCTTCTTAAAAAAAAAGATATTTGGCAGAGCTCTTCGAATTCTGACCGAGAATCAGAAGCTCAGAGCTCTGCCAAAAGCCTCTTAAACTTATTGATTTTGGGGGAGTGAAATATACAAAAATTCCCTATAATGTTTTTTTTACCATGATGTTGTTACAATATCTTTGTTATGCACTTCAGGTTTCTTAAACTTATTGATTTTGGGGGAGTGAAATATACAAAAATTCCCTATAATGTTTTTTTTATCATGATGTTGTTACAATATCTTTGTTATGCACTTCAAGTTTCTGAAAAATATCATTTCGCTACGCGTTGTTGCACCACAAAACGTAAGCACATCGAATAGCAGCATACTCGAAGGGCGTCAACGCAAATCACGTTGACAGAGACCCGGAGGCATGGTGTCGCAAAGAAGCGCCATCCACAGAGAGAGGAGGGAGAAGGGAGGCCAACGAACGGGAAGATATCCGGTGCGCGTGCAAAGCCTCTCCCGCCGTCCCGCGTCGAGCAGCCTCTCCCCCCCTCCCCCCGAGAGAGAGAGAGAAAGAGGATGGGAGAAATTACGCACGAGCCCTACCCGCCTCGCAGCAGCCTCCCCTCCCCTCTCCCCCCGCTCTTCCTCACCCGCGCCGCGTCATCATCCCCGTCCCATCTTCCTCCCCGTCTCGTCACACCGCTCACGGGCCCGGCCCAAATACCATCGCCCTCGCCTTCGCCTTCCCACTCCGTCGCCACAAACCCTAACCCTAGCTCCGTCACCTGTTCGCCGCCGCCGACGCTTCTCCGTCGATTCGGGCGGGTTGGGTTCGTCGTCGGTCCGGCCTCCTCCAAGGTAAAGCTTCATCGGATCGACCTAGGGTTCGTGCGCCGCGGCTCCGGGTGACTAATGGTGGGGGGTTCGTGTGCGGCTTGCCGCGATAATGCTATCCTGTTGTGCTGGTTCACTGCGTGAGTTGATTTTTCCTGGTTTTGGGTTTGGGGACGGAGCTCGAGGGGTTTTGGATACCGAGTGCTGCTTCCCGCTGTAGTGCCA
Source organism: Zoysia matrella (assembly GCA_001602295.1). NCBI lineage: Eukaryota > Viridiplantae > Streptophyta > Magnoliopsida > Poales > Poaceae > Zoysia > Zoysia matrella. The sequence goes on from BCLG01003548.1 coordinate 37,751, forward strand.
TTCGAAGCTGCTCGTTAGTCGTTCGCTTCTGCGCGCCGAGTCCCTCTTGCGAGGTGCTCCTGTTTGAATTGTCGCGGGTTCACTCGTCCTATGCTCTCGCTTTCATGGTCGGTGGCTTCGGGTATATAGTATTCCGGTTCACTTGCGCGGGATTTGATTACCTACAGCTGTACGGTTGTGTTTCGATTGGGTGATGGGGCTAGCAGCACGTTTGATTATCTACAGTTGTATGAATTTGATGGTTGAGTTGGCTGATGCTTCTTTTTGGCGGTACCAGTTTGTTTTGATGTCACTGTGGGTATAACGTTGCATTGTGTTCCATGCAGGAGGCACGGATAGCTGGCAAAGAGGTGATTCTGTCTAGACGTAGGCGTGCGCTGTGATGGAGAGGCACGGGGACCCTCCACTTAAGGTAAGCGAAGCGGTTATGAGGAGGCCAAGAAGTGTTATGTCCAGGAAGCCAAGGTCCACGGAGCAGCTTGTCTCCGAGTGCAACAGTATATTGCACGTGATGTCCCATAGCTCTTCCCATGATGATGATTATGGCATTGATGCCGGTGGGCATCGGAGGAAGGAGCTGTACCTGAATGGCCCTGAAATGAAGGGATGCATGCCACATAGGAGTGATGTGTCCAGGAAGTTGAGGAAGGAGGATAGAGGTGGAGGAGACTATGGTGGTCACACTCGGAGCAGCAAGTCAAAGGATGCTTCCATGCATTGTGTTGGAGGTGTCCTTGCACTGGAGTGTACTACAGGAAACTCAGGATCACCAGATAATACGCTTTTGATCCCGAGAGATGGAAATGTACCAGGTGAAAATAGGCTGAGAAAAATGAAGCTCAAAGTGAAGCTGAAAGAGGCTGTTGATGGCGGTACACAAGCCACGTCGGATGCCACATCTCACCGATTTAAGCATAAGGTTTGTTCTATGCACTTACTGCAAGGGGAAAATGGTGTGTAAACATAAGACACTTTCATATATTTAATGCTTACTTGATTATACTGATAGTGTTCATTTACTCCACTATTTGGAGTGAAATGGCATCTGAGTATTTCCTCGGAAAGCTTAGGTTCTGCTTGGAAAGAAGTTTCTAGATTCAAATGCTTGGTACAAATTTGAGCCAAGTCCTGGAAATTATTGGTGCAATCCCCATTGTTACGCAGTAGTTGCTTTTGCCCCTGAGTAATACCAGAATATTATTCTAGGAACAAAATGGATATGTGCGATAAAACATATACGGCCAAAATTTGTTTGCTTGCTTTAGTGTCATTAAAGCTTACCAAACTTATCAGAATGCAAATCTGTCCAGCTCCACTTTCCTAAGTGTTAATAACAGCGTGCAGCCCCTCTCTTTTTGCCTGGTACATGATCCCCATTGAAATATTCACTCACCCCTCTCCAGAACTGTAAACCCTAGATTCATTTCCCCTATTGTGGCGGCTTGTTCCATTACCACTCCTGTGACTGTTAGATCTGCGCACAGATTTCTTAATAGCTTCCCTCTAGCACACCTGCAAGAGCGCACCACAGCCACCATCTGAAGAAATGCCTCAGCAGGGCTCGTCAAGCAGAGTCGCAAGAAGAGGGAGAAGCGGCTTGGGAAGGAACCAAGGCGGCGGCGGCGGCGGCGGTAGGGTTAGTAGGAGAAAGGTCAGGGATAACCTTGTTTGGTCCAACCTGTTAGCGATTGTCTTCTCCGCTTTCTGATTTTTCCCCCATGAAGGAAGATTGGTGCCTGATAACATCTGATATGGCCAACACAGCTATAAGTTTTTTTTTTAGATCTTCAAGTATTTTTACATATCGGTTACTTTTGTTCGGTATATTACATCTATCAGAGTCCATGTTTTCCTGATTTTTGTTCCACTCTTGATTTATGTGACAAAGTAATTTTAGATCTTAAGTTTTAGATATTTGTTATTTTTGTTCCGTGGGTCTTCTCTAGTTCTCTGCTAGAATCAAGACAGAGGTGTAGATCTGGTGGCATTGGCTGAGAAAAGAAGAGAGAGAGCTGCAGGGGGAGGAGGGAACCTGGGAGAGAAGAAGGCGGCGGCGGTGGCTGCTGTGCTGCGTGGGAGTGGGAGACGTGTGCTAGGGTTGGGGTTGCCTGAGAGGAGTTGATGGGCTGGGCCACTAAACTGAAGCCCCTCTTTTCCTTTAATTTTTTATTTTACAGTGCTTAGGCTCGTCTAAGCTCTAGGCAGAGCATCAACACTCCTAGCGCTTAACTTTTCCTGGGCTAGCATCCATGTGACTCTGGCTTCAGTTCCACTCTGTTGCCTTTTTTGCGCCGCAATGTCATTTAGTCTAAGTATCCCAGATATACTTGTTTTCTGTAAGTGACTGAAGAGTCCTTATTTTGATGTCTTTATTTATTTTTTGTTGTTCAAAATGTTCACTGATTTATATTTTTTTTTTCTTTATTATTAGGATTCTTCTGGGCACACCAAGAAAGATATCCATGACAATTATAGGCATGACAATTCACCATCTTCTGACCCTGTTCGCAAGAGCAAAAGGGTTCCTAAGAAGAAAACACTTGACAGTGATTCTGATGATGAAGATGATGAATTACGTTATCTTGAAAAACTCAAAGGTGCTAAAGTTGCACCAGAGCATCCTGTACCCACAGCTTATGATGATTCTCTCAAGAAAAAGAAATTATCTAAGGTTTCTAAAAATAAGAACACCCCATATGAAGTGGATGATGACTTTAAAGTGTCACGAGTTGGCATGAAGAATTTGAAGCTGGGGGATGATGAGTTCAATGAAGAGGAGGAAGCTGAGATGGATGAAGAAAACAGGCTGATGGAAGTTGATTCACCTTCAGATGCAAAGGTTGAAACTCCTGGTCTTACAACAAGGCAGCGGGCCCTTCAAGGCAGGGGTGGCAATGGTGAAAGCCTGATTGAATTTCCTGATGGATTACCAATCACTTCATCAAGAAGTAAGTCCATAGCTTCTGTTACTGTTTTTTAAAATCAATATTTGGGCCTCAGGCATAGGGTTAATTGCCATAAATAACTATGTTGCAGAGCAAAAGGAGAAGCTTTCTGAAATGGAGATACAAGCTAAAAAAGCTGAAGCTGCGCAGAGGCGCAAGATGCAAGTTGAGAAGGCAGAGAAGGAGCAACAGGTTCAGCACACTGCTTCTATCTAGCTTATAACTTTTGTTTCTCAACTGGACAACATAATTTTACAATAACTAAAATTGTATGCACAGGCTGAAGCAATGAGGAAAATACTGGGTATAGATTCAGAGAAGAAGAAGGAAGAGAAGAAGCAGAAAGAACGGCAAGAGAAGGTACAAACTCTTGAAGTGATACAATGGCTCCATTTCTTGGAATGCTGCAGTGAACTGATCTTTCCTGTTCCTTCTTTTACAGGAAAAGCAAGCCAGACTGGAAGAATACAGGAAAAACTGCATCAGGACTGTCATAGGGCCCTCAGGAACTACTGTTACTTTCCCTGAGAGCATGGGGCTTCCAAGCATATTTAACTCTAAACCTGTCAGGTGACATTCAACTCTATTACTAATTACTATTTGTTAGGAGTAGCTTTTAGTGATTTCAGTTAGAACATCAGCAAGTTAACTCGCTTGATGGTTAGTATTTCTTACATTTGATTCTCCTTGCTTTTTGACTTCTTTTCATCAGCTATCCACCTCCAAGGGAGAAATGTGCAGGCCCATCATGCACAAACCCGTACAAGTATCGTGACTCCAAGACAAGGCTTCCTCTCTGCAGCCTGTCGTGCTACAAGGCTGTCCAGGGGAGTGATGTGAAGCCAGCAACCCAGGAGAGTGATGTGAAGCCAGCAACATGACGAGATTACTTGATCCAACCGTGACCGTCAGTGAGCTGGTAAACTGTATGTCGACATGGCCAGCTAGCTGGTGTGTGGCTTTTGCGATTCCTTGCTAGTCTAGAAATCAACCTGACAAAGTGTGGCGACTGCCGGTTTCCTGTCTTTCGTGAACGGGTTAAGCGTCTTAATGGTGGATTTTAACGTGTCGTCGGTGTAGGGAACTAGTCGAAGGAAAGAAAAAAAGGATTTTGTACAGCAATTCTCTGCTTGGCTGCTTGCGTGGGTCGTTAACTCGTTATTGGCCCTGTTTTTCTTTTGTGATAAGAGCCTGGGCTGTGTTGGTGGGCGGCAACCTTGACCTGGTCGCGCATTTCCAGGTTCAAAGCATTTGTAGGCTTGTGATGTTGACGCGTCTCGTCGGCGGTCGTGCGCCGTAATGTTTATGTGCCTGTTGTTAGCGTCGGGTGGAACCAATGAAACACCTAATTAGCGTTGTGCTGACGGCGTCCTTGCCGGACGACGGGCCCAAATTGTGGGTGGGGCCTTGGGCGAACGAGCTGGATTATGATATCTTTGATGGGCCGTGATACTTGTAGATCAAAGGTTTTCTTTTCTGTGAGCAAATATGGGCTGGGGATATCTCTGACATGTGATGGCCCAACAAAGACTTGCTGAAGCACAGTTCCTGGCTTAGACTAATCAGGCATGCGCGCTGATCTGCTGGACGAATCAAGCAGGCGCAAGGCGAATGACAAAAAAGCCTCGATAAGACGCGTCAGACTATCCGCAATGGAGAGCTGCTTGAAGTGTCACATCGGTCTTTGGTGCTTGATTTTTATCATCTCTACACTGGAGGCTAAAAAAAATAGACAACAAATGCTCTCGTGTTTGCATTCTAGCACCGGGTGGTTGAACATTCATCGATGCTCATATTTCTAGCTTAAGCACCTGTATTCACTGTGTATGCATCAAGTGCTTGGAGGAAATATTCCCTCAAGCACCGCACCATTGTGGGTGCTCTGAGGACAATCGATGGATGGCAAGACAGAAGCAAGCGCCCCTTCTCGTCCAAGGCTGCCAATCCACACCGTGGTCCGTGGACCAGGCCGCATAATGGGATGGCTACAGGCCGAAGGAAAGGAACGACCCTTTTCCCAGCACTGCAACAAAGAAGGGCACTCAACAATGCATGTACGGAGGCACGGGACGCCTTTCCGTCGACGTACTACTACCAACAGTTGGACCAAAGTTACTTTTCGAGCCCTGTCTCGCCAAAGTTGTGACATCTCAGAGCTGAAAAGAACGGCATCTTCCAGGCTCCCACTCCATTCACCACACTCACTGACTCACTGCTGCTGGGCATGCGATCGAGATCTCTCCTCTTTCGGTCCCTGTGAGAATGTCTCGCTCGGCACCGCATCGAGGAACGGTCACCATCGATCGGACACATCCATTCATTCATAACTGAATCCCCCGCGGCACAAGTGCATCCAACGTACCCCCTACTGTTTCTGCTGCGGCTACTGTACCAGCAGTGCTACTAACAGTTACAGTAATCCATCGATGCAGCCCTGTCTTCTTCTCTCAGGTGCACACTTCCATTCACCAAGAAATTAACGGTCCTGATGCTTAGATGCTTCCTCTATCGATCTAAGCCAGGGATACTTTACATCGTGTTTTCCAGAAACGGCATCTGTAGATCACCGAGCAGATCGTCCTGTTGGAAAGGCGACTTTCAGAACATTGTTTTCTTTTCCCTGGCTGCATGCAAATGCTGACAGTATCGACAGCACGGGCTGGCAGCAAGCACGGCTGCGAGCCCGGCGCACGCGATCCGAGGACTGCGGCCGCTTTACGGTTCTGGACACGCGTTCGTTCGCTCATCACAGACTCGTCAGTCATCCAACAAAGAACCCTTTTCTTACCCCGGTAACAGTAATTTAAAAGAATATTTTCTTTTTCACTGCTGGTTCTGGAGACAGGACCCCCAAGCGTTGCAGAGTCAGGCAGGCTCTCTGATAGTCTGACCTCGCTTCCATTCTTTTCATTCCATGCATACTGTATGAATGCAGAGTACTCGTCGTCTGCGTCGCATGCTCCATCTTTTGCCATATGTCCTCCTCCAATGATCATGACTTCATGAGAGTTAATCACGGCCTCTGAAGCGCGCGTGACAAAAGCTTCGTCCCTTTTCACTCTCATCTCGAGTAAATTACAGAACTGCTCTCGATTTACTATATTCCCTTCTTTCCCTTTTACTTACTTGTCATTTTATGTAGGTACAGAGATTAAAGACAGCGAAAAACGTGAGATAAAATGAAAACAGAGAGGAGAGAGAGTGAGACAGAGATGTATTGAAAATAGAGAAAAGTGTATTGATAAACAAGAATGACAAGTACTTGTGAACTCATAATTAATTAAGGATGAAGTGAGTATATATATCATGAATATATGTGGCTGCCAGACATTATTATTACTGTGTTGTTTTATTGTTGCACCGTTTATATGGTCGCAAAATCGTATGATTTTAGTTTCATTTGAAGGATTAAATTGCATCAATTGTCTGAAAACTTGTCTCACGGTTTCATTTAGGCCTCTAACTTGTCAAATCTGTCATATAATTCTAAAATTCTGAAATTTGTAATGGGACTCCGGGGGGTTCTGGCGCGTGAATTTACCATGGGAAAAGCATGAATAACAATGTACCAGGGTAAAGATGGTGTATCTTTTGTTAATTATTGTGAAGCTTCAAGCATTTCTACGCATGATTATAATCTACTGGTAGTAAGACCTAGCTACCGCACGTAGCTATGGGGAAATTTGACCAGCGCATTAGCCATACCGCGCGCTAAAGTTCAAGTGAAACGATGGCTTTTCCCAAGAGAAGTGTCACCGTCATGGCATAGGGATATCATGTACTCCTACATGTAGACATGCCGGCTCACTGGCTCAGCACTCGGAAAAAGCTAGTGGCCTTTGTGCAGCTATCTAGGAATTGCTGCGTGAAAAATGCAGAACACAAATAGAAGGAACGGAAGGGAGTCAAGAAAGAAGGGTTGCATGTAAGGGCACTCCCACAATGGTTGTAGTTTTTATCTCTCTTAATTAGCACTTGCCACGTTACTATTTTGCTTATATGGCAAAGGAATTAATGAAGAAAGATAATAAAGAATGAAGAAACCATTTCTACATAAAAAACCACCTCTTCGTTAAAACCAAAGCACTAAAAAATTACAAATTAAATATGCATTAAGAGGACCTTACTAATTTCTATGACACAATTCTCTTTTATAAAATATATAAGAGATCATTAAATTTTAATCTATATAAAAATTGCTATAAAAACTATGCATTAAAAAGAATTAAGTATAAAAGATAATTTATTACTCTCAAAATCTATCTATAAAAACTTACATTAAGAGTGTCTAGAGTGGTTAATTGGATGGAGGCTGCGCCGCCGTACGCGATTACAGCTAGTACTGATTGGAGAGAGAAGAACAATAATAACAGAGATATATAAACAGATGAGACAGAGAGACATGTCGTACTGATCGAGGTGGACAGGCTGCTCGAGGAGCATGACGGCATGAGCGTCACGTGTGTGGCGATCAGTGGACGGAATGGAAGTGACTGACGATCGAGTGAGGCGCTGCACTGCACGCTGATGAGGAGGTAGCTAACCCAATGAGCCGATTCATATTTATGCTTATATGTCAAATTTTATTATATTTAATTCATATATTTGTTGCATAATTAATGTTTTATAATTTAAAATTATTTTTTATTTAAATTGATGTGATGAGTGATTTATAAATCATACAGTCAATACTCAACATTAATTCTGTAATACGTCATTAGAATCAAGTAGAAAAAGCAAAAGATACGAATCCCAATGAGCCCCATGGTTGAAGAAGACGAAAGGGAGCCTGGAAAGAGACAGAGCGGCGTTCCGCTTGTTGGCTGGGGTGGAGGGGATGATGAGCGCCCACCTCCTCGCTGACACACTCCGCGGCACGCGCCCCCCGGCCGGATCCTCTGCACCCTTCCGTTCGTCGCCATGTATCAGCCGTCTCTGCGTCCGATCCTGACCTTCACTGCGCATGCGTGCATGGCGTTTCAGTGTTTCACGGACGGACCTGCAGCGACGTCAGTCCTGCTGGTGCGTACATTCCATGCTACAACGGGCACATGAAATGAAGGCGTTATTAGGCCTGCGTGTGTAGTAGTATAGGGATCAACGAACTGCAGATCGATCGAAGCAGAGAGAGAGAGAGATGTGCATGGTCCCCGGTGCCGGACATGTGGGGGTTGCCATTGCAGCCGCCTAGGGTGAGGTCGACCCTCGCCATGGTAGGCCTCACCGGTCCCTGTCTACTTGATCTCCTTCCCCGCACGCTTCCTTTGTAACTACGCGCCTCCGCCCCCACGCATTCGGCATTACCAATCCATCCAACTCATCATCGTCCCTTCCATTCCATCGACCTTCACTCACTCACATGTGTCAAAATAAAGGATTTTTTTTAGCTCGAAAGTTCTAGCTTGTAGTTGCTTGTTTGGTGGAGTACCCCCTCAGTACAAAAATGTAAGCATTTTTTTAAATTTAATCAAAAGTCAAACAATTTCAACTTTGACTAATAAATCTTCTCAAGCTGCTTTGATCGATGATGCACTGTTCGATTACTTAAATCTATGTCATATAGTAAAGATGCACTTAACATGTTGTTTAGTACTAGCAACCATCAATAGCTATATATGCTAGCTATGGATACAACTACTCGTACACTCTCTGCAACGAGTAGCTAGTGCGTCAATATCAGCACGAGGATTTCAATCTAGTAGATCGCTCAAGTCACGTCAACAATTGGGATCCTTTCAATTGGTGTGTGGTGTGTGGTGTGGGATATCTCGAGCCGACGCTTTCTGCCCTCTAAGATGGTCAGAAATGAGGGCGGAACGAATATGATCGACAGCAACATGCACAACTACACAAATCACTCGCAGAGAGATATAAGTTCAATATAATATTGTACTAGCAAATATTAAGTAATTTAATTATATATCGGTTCGTTTGCTGAAGTATTAGTGAGCTAGTAGCACTCCAGTTGGGAGGTCGGATTAAATCATTATTTAACTTCAGCCATGCCCTGGCCTGGATCGACAGTGACAGTCACTCGATCGATGTACGTAGAAGCCTGAGCTATATTGTTCAGAGCTTTTTCTTTTTTTGCTAGCAGTAGAACAGTAGTATCTCGATGTAGAAGCATGTGCTTCTGCTCTGCTCTGAAAAGATTGGAACTAGCAACATACTGGTACTACATGCAGATGCAGCAGCCTTCTGTACATTTTCTTGTGAGTGCTTGTCTTCATCATGAGATCCATATATACATTGGAGCCATCCTTACTTCAATCAGCTTCATTTCTCAAGGGCTCAATCTGACAGTTATTTGGAGTGCTTCGTCGTCAGTGGATAACACTTTTGCCCTTCTATATAGTATTCACAACCAAGCTATGTAGACATCCATGGTGAAGTATTTATACTGAACCAGACTGTTTTTTTTTTTTGGGTACCAGAGAAAAATGGGGTGTTCAAGATATAGCTAATAAGTTTATAACGCTCTAATAATTCCCTAAAAATGGAATTAGTTACTCCAGTTACATGCTTGTGACAACTGAAGAAGCATCTAACTAAAATTGCCATGGCACGGCAACCTGCTAGTGTGGGCAGAAAGCCCACCTCACCAGTACTGCCATTGTTCCAAGCTATTCCTACAACACACAGCCTCCTTTTGTCCCCACCAAGTGCCATCCTGGCTTTTGCCACAGAGGATGGCAAGAGTCAAGACCATAGCTCAGCACAGTAGCGAGCCTGCCTGCCTGCCTGCCTGACATGGAGATCTCCTCCTCCATCTCTCCAAAAGCATGGATGAGCAATGCAAGAGGTTACAAAAGGGAACCAGCAACAAAACAAAAGCTCATCCTCCTTTCCCAGACAGACAGTGGCAGCATATACTCCTCCTCCGTGTACATATCCTACCAAGCTCAGCTGAGCTGAGCTCCATGCATGCAGGCATGCTCTCATGTGTCATGAGAGCTCACTGCTGCATGCAATACTGTGCACTGCACCAGCAAGCAATCATTGGCTGCTCCAATAGCTCATCCTCCAATCTTCTCTCCCCATTGTTCAGACAAGCCCAGATCATTCATTCCAAATTCCAATCCCTTACTACAGGCTTGTCACAAGAGTGGTAGTACAAGGCTACAAGGCATGCATATGAAGATGGCTAGACCTTTCATGCATTTGGTACAAACATCTTGAATGATGGACAGGACCTGGTATACATGGCTGCATCCGTAACTGCCTTAAAATGCATAAGAAGTATAAACAAATTATGTACAGATAGTACTTGAATTTGAACATGTATCCATGATTGGGTACCAATTCTGCAGCTTTGCGTTCTGCTGCCTGACTCTTGTTATTTTATTAGTGACAGGTTTGCAATTGCTTTGCAAGAACATTAATTTGATTGATCAAGCTCAAGCAAAACCTGGTAGTAGGCTATTAGTAGCATATTGTAACTTTTTCCTAATTAACGGCGCCATCACAAGAAGAGAGCCATATATAACTAGAGGACGTACAAATCATTAGCACACAGGAAACTAGCACGGTGATGGAGTAAGCACGTGCAGTACAATGGCACGAGCTGAGCATGCGATTAGCAGTCGGCCCGCCGGCGGTTTGCTAGGCTGCGGCTTGCATGTTCGTGCCCGACACCCGTCGCCTCTTCGGCCTGTCGCCAGCGCCGCCGGCTCCAGGCCTCTCCACCAGAGCTCTCAAGGCTTCCTTGAGGAAGTCGCCGCCATTGCCGTCGATGGAGCCGGTCAAGTCAGCACGGCCATATCCACCATCATCTTCCGCAATAACACCGCCGCCGTGGATGTCGGCGCCGGTGGTGTCGCGCGCCAGGACGAGCACGTTGCGGACGCGGCCGCCAAGGGTGGCCATCTCGGCGCGGAGCGTGCGGAGGCGCAGCGCGCGCAGCGTCTCGATGAGCTCGGGGAGGAGGTCGGACCGGTCGTCGCAGCAGACAGAGGCCTCGAACACGGCACCGCCCGACGCCAGCACCACGATCTCGTCGTGCTCCGTCGGGAACAGGTGCGCCGGTGCGGCGTCACTGACGCCGGCCAACCGCTGCTTCAGGTCCCTCACCCTCTCCACCGCCTTCGCCAGCAGCGACGCCTTGTCTATCTGCACGTACACAGGCAAAACCTGTCAACAAACCTTGTAACCGCAATCAAAATCTTGCGAGCTCGAACGCAAACCCTTGAGCGTTTAGCCACCAGTCAACCAATCAAACAAGGTAAAAAATAGAAAAGATTTGTTAAACCTTAAAGATTAAGAAACATGGTACTTGGCAAAAAAGAAGCATGCTCCAGTAAAAATCATGGAGGACAGGAACATGCCAAGAAATGAGCCCTATGCCCCTATCCTAGCCACTATGCTAGGAATAGGAAAGGCTCCATTCTACTTTCCCAAACCCAGCTTTAATCACACCATTAGCTGCCCGTGTCAGCATCTAGCTACTGCAAGCTAGATACCAATTCAGTTCTTGAACAGTACTGCAGGATGAATCCAAGTAATCCCATGCATGGCCTGTGATCAATCCATGAAGAAAAATATAACCAAGAAAAAAGATTTTTTTAATTAACAGTTAGCAGATCAAGAAATGTTTGTATAATTTTATTGCCTTGGGGTCGCAGGCGAGAACGTTGCGGAGTCGGTCGAGGTGCGACTTGATGCGCTCGCGCCGGCGCTTCTCGGCCTCGCGGTGGTTGCGCGACGCGGCGAGCGCGCGGTCGTGGGCGGCTGCGGCGGCCGCCGCTGCCTCGTCCTCCTCAGAG
>BCLG01003549.1:13381-36012 GCA_001602295.1 Zoysia matrella
GTCCACGCCTGCCCCGACGCGACGTGGCACCCGTTGTCCGCGAGCACCGAGGCGATGGACGACAGGAGCCCCGGCTCGTCCTGCACCGTGAACTCGAGGGCGGCGCAGTCCGACACGTCGGGCCCGCCCGGGCCGACAATGTTGCCGAGGCACGTGGTGAACCTCGGCGACGGGCCGTTGCCGTGCCGGCGGAACGGCACGAGTGCTCGCTCGATGAACCCGGGCAGCGACGGGTCCGTAAGCTTGCGCCCCATCTGGTCGGTCACGTGGAACACTGCATCGCATAAAACATGACGATCAATCAGAAAATGATTGATTATCTTTCCATAGATGAACTGGAGTCAGAATCCACGGGCGATGGCGACACATGTTGATGATAAAGTACGGGAGGAGCGGTTCTCACCATCCATGAGCCAGCCGCCGTCGGAGGAGATGTAGGACTTGGAGATGACGAGGTCGAGATCGGTGAGCAGCTGCACCATCTCCAGCAGCACGCCATCCCGGTTCACGCTATCAACCTAGAACAGGACCCAAACCACACAAAATTCGATAAGAACATAACCATCTCAAACCGATTTCATCCTCGCGCAACCGTGTCCCGAGAATGCCGTACCTTCACGAGCGTGCAGTCCTCGCGGGTCTCATTGTCGACGACGACCCTGCAGCCACGACGGACGGCGCAGCTCGTCAAGAACCGAATTCGTCAAGAGTGAGACTCCTGAAGAATTGCGCAGGAACGTACCCGGTAGTGCCGAAGCGGTCGAGGACCGGATCGAAGTCCGGCTCGAAGTACGGCCCGGAGACGTACTTCATCGCCGAGATACGCCGCCGGCGCGCCGCTGGCTATCTTGGGCGCGATCGCGATCGCCTCAGGGGCAGAGCTTGCCCTGTTTCTTGGTCCTATTTATCTCCTCCTGCCGGGCGGAAATCTGCAGGGATTGGAATACATGGTAAGAGAAACTGATCCGATCTGAAATCGAGGAATTCACGAACGGGTCGAAAAAAAAAAAGGAAAGAAACAACACGGTGAACGCGCGTCGTCGGCGCCGCGGCGCCGCAGGGCGAGAACTGTGTGCCCGGCACGGAATCGGCCAGAAAAGATTTGCCGTTTTATTGATCCTGGTATCACGCCGGAAACGAACAGAACAGCGGATTCGATTATGGAGGCGGGTGAGGCGGAGGAGATTACTCCTACCTTGAATTCCAGAGGAGCAGAGAGGCCGGCACGGAGAGAGAGAGGTCCCGCGTGCTGCGGGGGCGCTCTCGGCTTCCGGCTACGAGTTGCTCTGCGCGCGGTTCGTTTGTATCTTCCGCAATTCGGCGAATCGGCGACGTTTTAGGATTTGAGCGGGGAGCGCCGAGCGCCACGTCAGACGGCAGGGCTGACACGTGGCTGGGCAACCTGTTTGCTAGCGTAGCTTTTGCCCGGTTCGTTACTGAATTCTGACTTTCCTTCCTTTGCGCGGCTTTTATTTTCCTTTTATTTGACACTTGCCGATTCTGTCATTGATACGAGATTTTCAGATCCTCGGACGATTATGATTGTTCAAATATAATTATTTTTAAATTTGAATAAAGTCAAACTCTTTTTAACTTTTGTTAATAATATCTAACAAATTATATAATTTTAATGTAAAAATATATTTTCAAAAATATTTTTATATGATAAAATATTATTAATTATACTTTATTAGTAGTCAAAGTGATAAAATTTGACTTTGACTAAATTTAAAAATACTTGTATTTTAAAACGGATGAAGTATAATCTTTGTGAACAAAGAAACTTCTTTTCTCTTTCTATATATATAAACGAAACATGTCATGCCCAGATCCTATAAATTCTATAAATGTGAGAACACACCATGGGTGTCATTCACAATTTCTATTTTTTCCGTACTGACAAATTATAATCTGTTTCTCTACCAAATATGAGATCATATCAATCTTATGTGACTGACTTAATGCAGGGAGTGGTCAAACTGATCGGTTTTGGTTTGCGCTCAGCTGAAGGCACTTCAGTTCAGTCAACACTTGTAGAAAGAACAGGCAGGCCGAATACTCTCCTCTCATCAATCAGCAGTAGAAAAACAGGCCTCAGTGTCCGTGGCAGGGTTTAAAAAACCATCGTAAACTGCTCGGTTTTTAACTTTACTATTACGGTTTAGTTTAATAAACCAACTAATTTGTGCTTGAAAATCGCAACGGTTACTGTAGCAAACCGTAAACTATTCGGTTCTAACGCCTCGTGGATCTGTTTTTAACAGTTTAAAAAAAACTACTGTTACGATTTTTTAAACCGTCATCCGTGGTTGCTGGATGTACTCTCTGCGGGAAGACATGCATGTGTCGCCGGCGCCCCTTGCTCCGGTCAAGATCGCCCTAACGCTACCAAGTTTTCTCGAGATCATGCTGACGCGGCGCTTGCATCTACCAAACCTTGCCGAATCCAGGGCATGTCCTGAGAAATTGCGATAGCATCCAGCCTCGCCCGCCTGTTCAGCAGCCGACAGCTAGGCTGCTGCAAGGTCCGCTTCGTTGCATCCTACTATAGCAGCTAGCCCGCGTGTAGAAGCATTGCCAATTTGCGAGACGCCGGTAGGTAGCGTTAATCTCAATTCGTTTCAAGGAAACGTTTCCTTAGCTTGCCATTGTACTCCGTAGTATGTTTTGGATGGGATCAATTACCGGTAGGGCTGACCGCGTTTTCGTTTACCGCTTTTCGGTACCTTTTCAAATAAGCGGAGAAAAATAAAAATGCTAATAAAAACGGTATGACTTTTTTTCCGATTGTTTTAGCGAAATTCTGTTTTCAGCAAAAAAAATTTTACCGTTTTCTCCGAATATAATATTAAAATCTCATTTGAAAATATTTTATGAAAAATAAAAATTAAAAGTTATGAACGAATCAACTTTTTATTCGTTTATGTTGTTAAGTTGTATGTTATGAATTCAATTGCAACTTGTATTATATATATCGTAAGATTTGAACCATAGTGAATGCTTGATATTTATTTTATTCATATTTTTGACAATTTTTTTTGTTAGTGATCGTTTTGTTTTGTTTTTGAATTTCGTATTTATCAGATCATTTCTGTTTCCGGCTTTTTCATTTTCATTTTCGTTCGGTCTTATAAATATGAAAGTGAAAATGGTTTAGGTGTTTTTTCGACCATTTCCAACCGTTTTTTTCAGCCCTAATTACCGGGAAGCTGAAACCATGATTGGGTGGCGTGCTTCTTGAACAGAAAGCAGCTTATGTAGGACAGTAGGAGTACTATAATCTACAGGACTGTTGTCTTACCATGCTCAAAGCAAAAGCAATGTCAATATACTCCATCCGGTTCTATAATTCTTAACATTTTAAACAATGACATGGTCTCAAAAATATATCTTTAACTTCTGTTTTTATAATATTTTTATTTAAAAGTAACTATAGTATATCATTATGAAAGTACTTTATTCGTTGTTAAATTGATATTGTCATTGACTTTTAACATCAATTTTGACTATCTATTTTATTCAAAAAATATAATAAATTTCATATATTTTGTTATACTTTGCTTTATCATTAAATGTGTTTGAAATAAGATTTATAATTTTACATATTTAAACTAATTTTTTGAATAAAACAAATAGTTACGATGTTATAAATCAACAGTGATATTAATTTAAAAACGGAATACGTACTTTTTAAGACAAATCTGCGATGTATGGATGACAAACACTGCATACTAGATCCATAAGTATCTCTACTATCGTCTTATTTCTTAGTATTTGTTTCTTTCGCTTCACGATTAATAGTTGACTCCGCTAGGAGTAGGCAATAGTAAGACGCTGTAAAACTCCAAGTCACATTATGTGTGGGCCAATGTGAGAGCCCGAAACTATCATCCGGCCCACCGTACTGGGTCAGCTTGCGCCGGTTAAATGGGCTTTGCAAACACAAAAGACACGGCCGACCAGTAAAGCGCACTGCAGGTGCAATCCCATGCAATTTCACCTAGCGCTGCTCCCTCCGCCGCTCCAGAGCACGCGCCGAGAGCACCGCCCGCGTCCACGACAGGTCCAGCGTCGGCCCTGCCAGAGGAGCCTCCGACTCCTCCTTCGCCGCCGCGTCCGGCGCGTCGTCTCTGCCACGAACGTCGACGACGGTGCCGCCGTTCTTGCACGACATCGCGGCACCGGCGCACTTGGCTCTCGCCGCCCACCCGTCCTAGATGCCGCGCCCCTGGACGACGTGACCCTTGGCGTTCCTTGTCTTCTTCTTCTTCTTTACGTGCTGTCGCTTCTCCTTCTCTTTAACGGAGCCGTGCTCGCCGCCGGAGCTCTCGCTGCACGTCACGTACGCGGCCAGGAACGGGTCGTGGTGGTGGTGAGCGTGAACCCTCCTACTCAAAAGCCTGCCACGCGGGCCGCCCACCAAGACCGCGGGGCCGACGCGCGCGCCGCGGTGGTGGGGCCTGCACGGAGGCAGGGGCAGCGGCTTGCCGATGACGACGCCACTACTCCCCGCCGCCGGGTCGTGCACAAGCTTGCGGACCCCGCCGGCGCCACAGTTCCGCCTATGTCCTGGCGTCGGCGTAAGGGCTGCCAAGGCGAAGCTGGCGTCGATCCCGGCACCACGCAGCTTTCGCAATCTGGTGAGAATGAAAACGCAGTACAACTCTCAGGAATAGTACGATCACCGGAGCGTGATCAACCCGGCCCATTCTGGCGTCGGTGCTAGTTGATGCTGCTGTTGGAGTGGGAAGAAGGTATCCCACTACCTCGAACGAAAGCGCCCTGGTACGCGGTACGCCCCTGTGCTGCAGAGGAAGCAGGGGAGCTTTACCAGTACATGCAGCAGTACACGAGTGCTTTCACTTTTCAGTATTTATACACGCGGCTCTATCCGTGTCAAATGCTCTACCCACGATAAGAACAGCGAAGGGGCCAAGGGGGAAAACGAATCAGGGACAAACTCGTCGGAGATCCACTGCCCCAATCTCATCGGAAGAAGAATCCCGATATCAGCGGCGGCGGCACGCACTTTTCGACGTCCACGACCAGAACGAAGCGCTCCTCAGCCGGCCATGGCTCTGGCACGGTCCGCGCTAGTGCGCATCAGCCGAACAGTGTTTCCTGTGCAACAAATGATCAAAAGGTAGGAGGCACACAGCGCATCGATGTTTGTAGGCTGGGCGCTGGACGGAGGCAGGCAGGCATGCAAGCATGCATGATGCGCGGCGATGAGGATTGGAGTAGTAGCTGTTGCCGCTGCGTGCACAGGAGGGAATAGGGATCGCTCTTTTTGCAGGTTTGGCAGCGGCGACAAACGGAAGGGGCGGGAAAGGCTGTGCGAGTGAGTGGTGGCTCTGGTCCTCCTCACCTCCCGGAATCGTATCATTGTATTGCTGCTGTAGCCATGAACGCTGGAGGATGCGCAGCGCCGAGAGAAGGAAACGCTCCAATGATTTTCGGAGAAGGGTTCATTGAAGGTTTCTTTTTTGTTTTGGAATCCCTTTTGTTTTTGGTAATGATTCTTGGAAATGTGTCATTGTGTTCCGCTTACGCCGCCGCTGTACCGAATGTGTCCTAATGAACACTGGTACCGAATGTGTAGAACACTCAATGATCGTTGAAAGCAGTCTGCAACGAAGGTCGTGGTCGTTTGGCTTCAGCTGTTAAAACTGGATCAGCATAGGTCTTTATTCAGTTTTCAGACTTTTCATTTTGTCGCTATCAAAATCCAAAAACAGTTAGTACTGAAAAACGGTGAACGCACCGAATATGGATGTTCAATTATTGGCAGGCAGTAAGCAGCATCCAGCAAGGAAGTGCCGTAAAACTTTGAATGAAAACATAGTCTGTCTCACAATCTATTCGATCGTCAGACAAAATAACAGTTTAAACAAGTCAATTCGAGAGTCACATTAATCCACGACTGACGACTATGATTGCGTACTGGGTATTATGAGATGGTACGCCAACATTGGTTCACTAGATCCGTCCATACCACACAATACATCACATCTCAGTTCTCGCAATCCAAGGAAAGTGAATGTTACAAAGCCCAGTTAAGAAAAAAGAAAAGCAAAAAAGGACCGAAATGGCAAAAACAGGAGAGCAATCTCCAATGACACACTAGAGGTAATACTCGCTCTTATGGATTGCGATATCACTATGTAACAAGCTTAAGTTGGCTGAGTTGATCCTTATGCCGTCTTGTTGCATGTTTCTTGGTCAGAAGCTCACAGAAGGCGGATGCTCGGGTGAGTTACTACAACTGAGCCGAGATCATCCGGCGGGTTGCAGATGCCATCATAAGCACCGTGGTTCTCCATCCTAGGGCTGCTCCCGGTGCTACTGGAGACTGATCCAAACGTGGTCTTCTGCAGAACTTCTACAGGCGATGAGTCCAACCCCGGGCTTGAATCCCAGCAATCGGTTAGAAGGTTGAGAGGTGCCGACATACAGTTCATTGCTTCTGTGTTACCGTTCTTTGTTAAAACCTCTCCTAATGGCCCACCCAACGAAGAATCACGGAACATCCAGTTTCCTTGGACCAGACCTGCTTCATCTCTATTTGCAGCAATGCTGAGTCCAACAGGACTATATTCACGGCTCAGCTTAAGAGGTGACAGCATTAGCTTCTCATGGATAGGGGATGTGGATGCAGATGATAGCTCAGAAGACGCAATTGGAGCAGATACTGAGACCTGTGTTCTCTGAGCTTGCATGTCCTTAGTATCAGGCCATGCGAGACCTCCCTGAGCAAGTGTCCTGGGCCAATCCACAAAGTGGTGCAGGGAAGCTGAACTCTGATGTTCATTGCTGAGCAAGTTGACGTTCTCCAGAGAGCTATGAGAACTCATCAGTGAATCTGATGAAACAAGCCCAAAATCTGGCCTTGAGCCGCTGACTTCAAAAGGGTTATTTTGTTTTGAGAATGGGAAGATGCTACCGTTGTTTCTTGTGTTCATGGAAGTCAGCATAGAGAGGTTGTCAGATTCCTGCATGTTTTCGCTCTCATTCTGTTTCGCCATCTGTTCCCTGCAGAAATGTTCAGGAAGGGGTTAGTTCGCATGGAACATTAAGCCAATCTCCTTACTAAGAAAGAAATTTTGAATCCAACATAATGATAATGATTAGCAACCAACATATTTATGGATATGAACTATCAGAACAGAACAAACAAAACATGAAGTGCTGTATCAGGACGATCATATTAACAATGCTAAAGTAATACTCAGTATATATTATTTCGTAAATGCAGAAAATCCTTAAATAAGCAAACTAGCAAGAGTAAATCTGAACTTATTTGATGCATGCTAAAGCATTGTGAGAGAACAACAGAATACATTCAGTATGCACCTGTTATACTGCAGAGAGCAAGGATCACTCGCACCCGCCGCATAGTTCTTCACCGGCTGCTGATGCTGATTGACAGTGAGACCAGCAACAGTAGCCCCAGCACCTGAGGCTGGGAGAACACCAGGCTGGGTAGCAGAGGTAGCGGCAGCTGCCACCGCCGCGGACATGGCTTTCGCGGCATGGCCAGGCTGGCCTTCCACATGCTTTCTTGAACGATGGCGTCCCCTGTTCATGTGCCGCTCACAGTACTTCTGGTCGGCGACTGCGTCCCTGGAGCATCGCCATTTCTTGCCGTCAGTCCGGCGACATCGTCCGGGCTCCAGATCCGCGTTGCCGGAGTAGCCCAGCTGGAAAGAACCCCATCCCACTGCCAACACGCAACAATGCCAATCAAGTTTCAGAAAAGAAGGTATCAACACAACTTTTATCATATCAATGTGAATGATGAAACTGAAGCTAGCGGGAAAAGCATTTGGATGCTTTGCTCCTTTTTCTCTTTCTTGGCTTACATGTGCTAGTGCCGAAGTAGGCAGGTGAGTAGGGGGATGCGAGGCTCCTCCTGATGGGGATGAGCAGGTTGGGAGGTATGGGGCTATTCGCCGCCAGGTACTTGTAGATCAGAGCCTGATGCTCCAGCTCGATCCATTGCGACGGAGTGAAAGGGCCCCTCATCCGGGCCATTGCCCCCTGCATGCCGGTACTCAAGCGCACGGAGCTCAATCCTGGATGGAACAGGCAGTAGGCAGAGATTAGATTAACCGTGATGATGAGAATACGGAGTAGTGAAAGCCAAGAAGGCACAGCCAAACACATGTACTGGGCAGAGATGACCACGCCGCACAAGGTGCATGCGTTTCCTAAACACAAGCAGGAGCAGGGTAAAAAGCAAGCAACATACAACAAAAAAGCCATTGTCCACTTCACAACAAGCAGCTAGCGAATCACACAGCTGACAATCTACCACAGTAACCTTGATTTAAGATATCACGAACCCTTCTACATGTGTACTAATAACTGTTCTTTACATTTTTATCGAGTAGTTAAGCAAGAAGTAGTGCAGAGGGTGCTGTAGTGCCGGAGATCACACCTTTTCTTTTCCTTTTTTTTTCATTGAGAAAAAGGCATGACAAAGGGAATCCACACGATCACGCCGTTAAGTACAAGGAAGCGTAGGTGGATGTCAGCCAAAAGAACTGGAGACTTATCTGGATCAATATCAGGAACGTCCGAACGATCCAGCAAAGCTCGTAAACAACAATGTCAAAAACGGTATCCTTTTCTCTCCGAAGACCTTTTAAAGCCACTGATCTAATCAAGCAAGGCGAAGCCAGAGAACAGAAAGAGAAGGCGAGACCACGAAAAATCATTGGCAACTTAAAAGCAGGCACCGAATCTAAATCAAACCACTAAACAACCGACATAGAAAAGGGAGAGTCCGTCACGAAAGAGCGCGAATCACGCCTCCATTTCTAGTACTAAGAGCGACAAAGCAAGGGGCAACGTAAGCTACCCCAACGAATCTACAGCTACCATTCCGACGCGCAGAGAGAGAGAGAGAGAGAGAGAGAGCGAGACGGATCGGAACGGAAAGGAGGAGTAGGTGGCAAGCTTTTCCGATGGCGAAATCCAACCCAACGAGCTAGCAAAAACAGAATAGAGGCTTTGCAGTTTGCACCACCGGGCGCCCGGCGGTCACCGTCCTCACCTGAGCACGAAGCGGGGGTGCCGTAGTAGAGGGGCACGGCGACATCCGCTGCCGCGCCGCCGCCGCCTGCGGCGGCGGCGGAAGCAATGGAGGGGCAGGAGGACGCGGCGGACGAGAAGCTGAGCATCTGCTCCCCGCCGTGGCCGGGGCTGCACGACCCGAGCAGGAACGGCGCCGCCGCCGCCGACACGTCCGCCACCCTGGCCTGCTTGCAGGCCCTGACTCCCCACCCGTGGCCCTCGCCTCCCGCCGCGTCGCTGCGCCCGTGCTTGAGCAGGCTAGATCCGCCGAGCAGGCCCAGCTCCGCGCCCCCGCCCGCGTCCACCGCCGCCATCACCACCCCGCCCAGGTCCATGCCTCGCCCGACGCCGCTCCCGCGCTAATGCCGGCGCTCGTGCGGAGGAGGAGGGGAGGCGAGCGGCGAGTGCATTTCTCCCTCCCTGCCTTGGTGGTGCCGGTGGTGCGTGCTTGAGCTTGTTGTGCGTGCGCTGCTGCTCGGTTGGTGCTTGGCTTGGGTTTTACGGAGCGGGGTTGGTTGGTGCGGCTCGCGCTCGGGAAACCAGGCTGGTTTTTCTTTTGGAGGCAGGCAAGCGAGAGAGGGAGAGAGTAAAGACAGGGGATGGGAACGGATAAATAGCACAAGATTGATGGTGCGCCGAGAAATGGTACTAGTAATAGTTCTGCGTGGTAGGAGAGATTTTTACAGTGCACTTACCAGGATTTACCGCATTACTGTGCAACTGTACACGTACTCCTATTTTGCAGTCTGCATACTGGAGTATCTTCCTTTTGAGAGCGCGGCCGTATCTTTGCGAAGGAAAGTTGTGCGAAATATTACCACAAAATTTTTGGGGGCGAAGAATGAAAGCCTGAAAGAAAGAAAGCAAAATGGTACAGGCTAAACTCCACAGTACTGTTTCGTTGGAGTACGCCGAAGGAGTACTGCGTAGACAAAACTGTTGATCTCCAGCAAGTAGGTGTAACAACGCGAGGTCGTCCCCAGGCTCCGAGATTCTCATCCCACCGGTGATATAAAGGCAAAGTGCTCGTGTCCGAAACGAAGAATACGCGTAGCATCTCAAACACGCCGGCGATGTTGAACTCACACGACCAAGCCGTGTTCACATTGTCTCTGGTACAGCCCGGGCACGTGCATCGCACGTGGCGTCGACGGAGGAGTACGTGCCCTCGTCGTGCTTCGCTACCAGCCAGCCTACTCAACGAACGACCGGGCTGTAGCTGCTAGTACAACTAGCTTTGCCTCGCCTTCGTCGGTCGACTACGCCGGTACGTTGCCTAGCTTCCTTTCGTGACCAAAGTCACCAAACCCGCTCGGAACAGCGAAACATCGAAGCCGCCACGCCGGCCGGCCGGCCGGTAACGGCCGCTTTCCCCCGCCAGCGGCGAGCGGCTTCTGGTAATCCACACCCCCCCCCCCCCCCCCCCAAAAAAAAGGGCCGTGGCCGGGTAAAAACTCGCCGTAAGTGGCCGCCGTAACTCTCCGTTCGCTGGGAGGGAATGTCTCCGGCTCTCCGCCCGGCCGTAATAACTGATGATGATGTTCGCGGGGTCAACTCTGGATCAACCTGCAACGGTAGGCAGGAGTAATTCGGTAAAACTCTATCAAAGGGAGGTTTGCGTGGATGATCAGGCTCCGACAGTTTCGCTCCGGTACAGAGAATCGACACGAAGTTCAGATCACCGTACCTCTATCTTCTGCCGGATAATCAAGCGCAAACAGTGTTCCGCCTTTATCCAGCCTCATTTCTCATTTGCTCCTTTTCCTTTTTTGTTACTGCTGCAGCATTCGCTAAAGTTACCGCGGGTTAATAATAATCAAACAACCAAACCAAAGAAAAGAAACTAAAACGCGCTTAATTAAAAACCTCGCCACATGACATAATCATACCACCGGGCGTAAACAAGTGGTACTCCTACGCACACGGCGCAAGCATCTAGAGGAAATGCTCGTGCGAAGCAACCATCCAAATGCCAGTTGTTTCCTCCAAGCCAAGGTGATCCCTGCGCCGACCGTTCCACGCTTTGTTTACGCCGCGAGTGGGTCCAAGGGCACGGGCGCCTCACGTGACCGTCACGAGGGCCCCGGGGATTTTCTTCACAACGCGCGATTAGATTAGAGGGTTGATTACGCGGAGCGTAATCGAGCCTTAATTTGTCTCGGTGCCCTTTTCCGGGGCGGTCGTGATCTCGGTCAAAGCCGAGGGGGAGCTGAGATTCTGCGCGCGAGGGGCCGGGGATAATAATAATAATCGGCTGGGTGGGGGCGTGCTAGGAGTATTTTTTTTATGGTAACTTTACGGGTACGCATGGTTGGGGAGAGAGAGATGGTCCATCCAAGTGGGGAGAGAGGGTGATTATTTTGGGCGCAGTGGAATCTACAATAGGTCCGCGTTATAAGTATTTGATGCTAGCAAGAGGGAGCTAGGTGATATGAAGATTTAGACTACCGGATTTGCTTTGTTTAGTTGTACAAGTGCATAATTTGGCCATGATCGTGGCGTACTGTTTGACCAAGATCTAGACGTTGATATCAGCATTAGATTTGGAAAAGAAATGGGTTTTGTAAATCCGGTGAATCACACGCACTTCCCAGAAGCAATTTCGCTTGTATCGGACTAAATAAACCGTCATTTTGTGTTCCGTATAGTAAGATGGGCCAAACCTTTTTCCGCTGCGTTCCACCGCCTCCCTCGACCGAGATCTCGATCGCTCCATGCAACACGTTTCAAAAAGTGCCACCTCAAATTCTGAAAGCGAGAGATCCCTCCACCCCTCCATCATCCATCCGGCCGGGAGCATATAGGAGGATCACCGTGCCGTTCTCACGCGCGGCACGAGCGATCGATCGATCGCGGTCGCGGCCCTGCCCCCGCTCTTCACGAGGACATGCGCGTGTCCCCGTATGGTCCCCTTCCTCACCCTTTGCCTCCCGGCCGTCCCCCCTCTCGTCGAGACGATGATCCGTCCGTGGATCTCAGTCACTGGTCTAGCTTCTTCTTCTCGGGGCCGCGCGCCGGCCATCCAATTATGCACGCTTTGTCCGTCCGTCCAAACGCCCTTTCCGATCGACGCGGTCCCAGCCGAGCCAATTATGCGCTTGCTAAACAGACCTTTTTCATCCTCCCGTCACTTTTTTCTGTCGTCGAACGTACTACGTTGGGTCGTACTCCTACTCGCGATTCACGCACATTCTGGTGGCAGCGGAAAGCAGCAGGTATCCGACGACCGTTCTTGGCAAAACGAGCGCGCAGAAGAGACAGCGGAGCTCGCCGCCGCAGCTGGTAAACGTAGAAGGATTCGTTCCTACTATTGCACAAATTGAGCGTGGTGTGGGCGATCGAGCACGGGCTGTGAATCTGTGGTGCCGAGTACTAATGGCAATGGCAAGCCCGAGACCGACTTGAAGTCGCTCTCGGACGGGGATGCCTGGGGCGTGGCCCTGATGATGACCGACGGACCCTTCCCAGCCGTGCCGCTTTCACCGCTCTTGGGTTGAAAACGTTGGGAATGTCGCAGCCGAGCCGAGCGGCACGTACGGCGCGCTCGCTGCGTCGTGCACGTGACGAGGAGGTGGATGCCCCGTCCCGGCCCCGGACGAGCCAGCGACAGCGTAGAGCCGCGCGTAGTGCGTCAAGCGGATTTGTGGTCCTGGCCGGGCCTCCTCCCGATTTACTCCAACTCCTCCTCCTGTTAACACAGCTGTGCGTCAAGTGGATGGGTGCAAATTCCCTGCTGAGATGTGCATAATGCAGAGTACTGTGGCATCTGGTACAGTACGCAAACAGCACCTTGCGTGTGGTATTGTAGCAACAGAAATAAAAATTACTGTTCGCTTTTTTATTGTTTATACTTCATTGTAGCAATCAATCTGGTTCATCTATTTTTGATCCGCCGTTTGAAAAGCTATTCAAATGCCACGCTACAGTCTCTGAATTTTTCCCTCTCCGGGAGAGGATGCCAATCCCAAGTGGATGAACACACACGCAGCTGCGCTGGTGCCTACTGTACCTGCCGGCGAAGCCGAGGCAGCTGAGCCGTCCGGCGTCGTCCCCTTCCCGCGGCCGAACGCTGCTCCGCTTTAATACGGGTCGAAGTTCTGGGTCAGGTTTAGCTCGATCGCCAACCAGTTGTTGGGCGCTAATTAACTCGCACGTTCTCGGTGGTGGTTGTTTGTACGTCCGGGGTCACCGGCGCCGGCTGCCTCTGCACGGCGCGTGATCGCCGGTTGCGTACCGTGCGGAGGTGGCAATGCGGATGGTTGCTGCCGGTACATTCATGCGCGTGTTCCCGATCCGGCAACAGCCATGTTAACTAGCCGCAGCGACCTGGTAGGCCACCCCCGATCTTTAGGAATGGTTGGTCGAACGAACCATCATCACGCATGGGGCCGGTTAGTAGCACCAGCAGCAGTGCGAGTAAACAATTTCAGTTGATCTGCTGTCAAGGTAAACCGGTCTCTGAATAGAACGAATTTCGTTGGAACAGATGTACTACTCACTCTGTTCTTGTAGTAGTTTCTTGTAGTACTAAGTGCTATGCAACTGCAAAAACGTGGAGTCCCTCGTTTCCTCTCTCCTATCCGTCCTGGTAAGCGCAGGCCGGGATGATCACCGATTCACCGGGGTCTCCGCATACGCGCGGCCGGATCAGCCGATCTCTGAATAGAACGAATTTCGTTGGAACAGGTGAGTACTTCATAGAGTTCACAAATTTTTCTTTTTTATTTATTATTTTCGCATTTTAATACACATTTTTTTATTTTTAATATATTTATATCTTTATCTTTTTTTTATTTTTAACACATTTCATCTTTTTCGCTATGTAATTCTCATGCACATGTCTAAACGGACGCAGAGAGTAGTAGTTTCTTGTAGTACTAAGTGCTCTGCAACTGCAAAAGCGTGGAGTCCCTCGTTTCCTCTCTCCTATCCGTCCTGGTACGCGCCGGCCGGGATGATCACCGATTCACCGGGGTCTCCGCATACGCGCGGCCGGATCAGCCGATCTCCGTGAAGCAGCACTAGCTGCGTGCCTGCACCTAGCTAAGAGAGGCAAAGCCGCAAAGCCCACGGCATCGGATTACTTTGGCTGGCCTCAGCTCACCGGCAACGCGTGCCTGGTTGGCTAGCTGCTGCAAGTGTGGGAGTAGCCGTGCAGGAAGACACGTCGTCAAGTGGGTTTGGACGAGTCGGCGCCGAATGCGCTTCCTGCTCCTGCCGCACGCATCTATCCGGTGTGGACGCCAAAATTTTCTTCACGGCAGGAGTAAATCTTTATCTTTTTCACTTTTAACCGTCTACGGCTACTAGCAGCAGTGCAGGTATGTGCTGCGGCTATTCTGGTGATGACGTAGTGTCGTATTACTACTCCTAACTGCACGTACCGGGCAGTCGTCTATGTCTTGTCATGTTTGTATAGCATGGCATCTGGTCCTAGGTGGCGGTTAGCGGACGTGCTCGACTATGCCAGCTTGGCGACCACTATACAGCTGTGAGCCCTGGTCTTCATTTCAAAACATTGCAGAAGCATGGACCACGCACGGAGTACCGAGTACTAGGACAAGTGTTTGTGTTACGCTGAGATCACGTACCTGTATGGCACGTACTGATCCGGGAAAACAGAATATCCACAATGGTTAAAATATGGTTGCGAGTTGAACTTGTGTTGACAATCATCGACGTGGTTTCGCGCACGTAATGGAGCGTCACCTGTCACGTCAAGAAAACAAAATTAGGAGCTGAACTCATTGTTTTGTCACTACGCTGGGTAAGTATAGATTCGAATCACGCAGACAATCCGTTGGAGAAAATCGCGCGCGATGCCCATGCATCCATTCATCCATCCATGATTGCATGCTTTTGATGACCCGATAATGTCCTAATGACAGGTTCCTAAATAGAGTAAAATATTTCCACACAAAGCATGGACATGACCCGAAAAACTAATGTAGTTCAAAGATTCCCAGAAAGATGACTTCACTGGTCTTGCTTTTCCATTTTCTCTCTTACGCAAGGATGCTTATATTCTGTTCAATGTAGAGGATTCTGCTGAGATGATTTCGTCGGCAGCGTGGTGGTGGTACGACGATCTCTTGGCGGTGGGAACTCCAAGAAAACAAAAACCTGCGAGACGCCTCACGTCGCGAGACGCGACGGTCGATGTGACGGGGACGGACGGGCCGGTTTCCTCGTGGCCGACTTGAATAAAGCGGGGTCCCCTGCCAGCCGTCGCGTCCGCCAGCCATGCACGCCGCAACGTCGAGTCCCATCCACGCCGCGCCGCTCACCGGCGGGTCGCGGGTCGCGATCCCACCTGATTCGTTCGCTCCTCCGCCGGGGCCCTTGCCGGCTGTGAACCAGCTGGTGGTGGAATGGAGTGGAATCCCATCAGCGTTCTTCGTTGAAAGCGAGGGGTGCTTTGTTCTGTCCTTGCAAACCGTAAATCCCTGTTGATTAGCCGTCGACGAGCAGCGCTGTACCAATGGTATATTCTACCTATATACTTCGTAAGTACAGTGAGTTACTGTAGTTACTGTGCTTCTAGTCTCTCCGCCGTCGACCTTGACCTAGCCATGGCATGGCCTGTTACGGCAGCGTTTCGACAGGAGGGTGGGTTAATTGTCCACGATTGACATTTTAAATTCCTTCGTGGCTGATCTACCGCAGCAGATACAGAGACACTACTATTATGGCCAGGCTCGGCTGATCTCACGGCCGGCAGCCGCATCGCTACGAAGAACAGTTCATGCCCATGCGAGCACGCCAAAGGCAACCGCAGCTACAGCCAAACAGCGAGCGCAAGGTTGCAAATCAGCTTATCCGAAGCACATGGAGCGCGCGGGCACGTAGGCACCGCGAGGCGCAAACGTGGCGCGAGCGCGTCAGTGACGACGCGAGCGATCCTGCCGGGGACCCGCTCGGCCCATCCGTTCGTTCGGTTGCGTGCGTCGGCGACAAGCGCACGCCCCGCGGCCGCTTCGATCCATCCGCTGCGCTGCGACGCGCGGAATGCGATGCGCGGGCGCATACACGGACACGGCCCGGCCGGGGTAAAAGCGGGCGAGTCCCATAAGCAGATTTTTTAAGCGGATTACATCCAATCATTAGCCGTCGGATAAATAAATTACGAATAAAATAAATTTTATATATTTTTTTCAAACGATGTGTATTATATATATATATATATATATATATATATATATATATATATATATATATATATATATATATATATATATATATATCATTTACCCATCCGCTACATACATCTCAACTTATAAAAGATTTACTCGTGAGTCCCGATGCGATAGCGTGCAGTGTAGGAAACCGGTCGTTCGTTTCAATGCGCGCGTTATGGTATGGATGGTAGGTTGGTTGCCAACTTGGATGCCGGCGGGTCCTATTCGCCGACGACGGGACGGGGAAGAGAGCGGGGGGCCCCTGCTGCGCGCCGAAAAAGAGCGGCGACGGTGGGCTATAGTAAGGGAGTTTCTGCTGCTCTGCTCGGAAAAGATGCCAAGCGTAGGAAAGAGTAGTAAACCGCAAGCGAAGGGCTTTGTATGGAGCGGAGGCTTGGCACAGTGTTCTGGTGCGTGGCCCGGAGCGAGGACCCATCGCCACGGCCGTGTCTTCCTCGAGGGACACTGTTGCTCGCTAGTGGCCACAATAATGCCGTGATCATTTATCCGCTCGTTCGTCCGCCGGAAAATTCCCGACGCGCGACCCATCCCGTGACTTGATGTTCCCTGTTCAAACGCATCTCGGCGTCGTCTTGAAGCGACCGTTCAAACCTCGACGTGGTCAAATCTACCTTGCCGTTCGCGGTTCGCCTATATAAAAAAAATACTCCTACTGTAGGCCGGGACTGCGGGAGTACATGGCCACGACGCCTCCTGCTCGGCCAAACGTTCGCTATCATGCCGCCCCGAGTGGCCGAGTTTTACCAAATCACGCACTGCTCCTCAGAGTTGAGATACTGGGGCACCCGCCGAGACGGCTCCGCGCGCGTACGCCTCGATAAGGCCGGGGTTGGCACGCACGCATGCACGACAGCATTCTGATCGGCGAGAGTAGTTTACGACGCGAGAGGCGCGCGCCGTTTGCTCGTAACCGGAGCGAGGTGGTCTCCTGTGGAAGGCCGTGCAGCGGCGCGCGCGCGCGTTGGGTTACAGTACCGGAGAGGCGAGACCTCGGGCTCCCTGCAACGGCGTCGTGGCTTGCAAACCACGCCGTCCGGACCTCGGCGCCCCTGCCGGCCCTCGCCTTGGGGCTCGGCGCGCCGTTTGGAACTTTGGATGGATCGGCGCTTAGCTTAATTAATCGGACGCCAAACTCTGCGTCGTCTCCATCATTCCGATGGCGCTGGCGCACGCGCGGCCCCATGCACATGTTCCTGCCTTTTGTCCCGCGCGCGCGCACGCTTGGGAACCCGAGTTCTTCAGCTGGGACCGGCCTAGCTAGCGTACGCATAGTCCTCGTATCGTACATGTTCTATATATCTCTTTCTTTCTCTTCCGCCTCTTCTCTTAAACCCATGCATTGTCTCCCTACAGCATGCAGGGAGGAATAGACAATACTACTATGGAGCACTCCTTTCTCTTCGATCTGGCTTAAGCTCTCACGAAAACGGGCTTCAGTGTGTGAAGTTCTACTCATTTTCAGAGTAACACGGCGATGAGCACATGCCAACATTTTGTCCGCGACAGTTACTGGATCGCCAGGTACTGTATGGTGGGAAGAAAAAGCCTGGGAAAATGACGGTAGAAGCTTTGCACGCCGATGCAGACTGTGGCTTGGAACTTGGAAGCTGCAACAGTCTCATTTTTTAAATCACACTAATATTTGTCTTTTTACTACGCCTTACAGTACTCAACTACTCAGAATGCATGCATGTGTCTCTTCAATAGCTTGTTCGGTACAGTAATGTTGTCATTACAGTGGTTAGCTGTGCAGCTGTGCTGTCTTTTTTGGTACTGAGGTGATCGATCCTGTCTGCGGGATCTATGGTGGTCTCTATATTACCATGGTTGAGCATAGATACCGGATACTGCTGGAAAGGAATTAATGGAGAAACTGTCCTGCTCGCATATGATCGAAGGTTTAGCCTCGCGGATTGCATTCCCATGGACGCAGCTAGCTAATCAACAAAAGCACACCTTCGGGGCACAGCTCTGATTAGTTGCTACTCCTCTCTGAGGCTTAGTTTGCTTTCTCTGTATTCTTGAGCAGCTAGCGTGCTGCTTCTCTGATGGCAGCGCTCTTGCCACTTTTTTTCAAAAAAAAAGTATACGTAGTACTCCTGTTGCGAAAAACGATTTCCATACATGCAATGCGGTCGAGTTGCAGATCTCGAGTTGACGCCTTACTTAACACACATTTCGATCCTTTTTCACATAGTTTAATTAGCGACAGATTGAGAGCTTTCATGCGAGACATACTTTACACCAAACATCGAGCTTTAGCTAGTACTAGCACCAACGGCATAGGAGCACTTAACAATGGCCAGGGAGGATGTGCACGACATGGCTGGAGAAGAAAAGAACAAAAGAGAAGTCTTGCTTGCGAGATTGGGTGGAACCCAACGATTAGCTTGTTTATGTCGCACGCTCCGAGGAAGACACAGCAAGATGCCAACCCTAACTAATCCGGCCATTCTTAATTTAGAGATAGTGATAGCATTGATCACAGCCATACGAAAGGGAAAACAGAGGTTTATTATTCTTATGGTACAGTAATTTCTCTGTCTCAAATTATAAATTATTTTAGATTCAATAATTTTTTTAAATTATAAATCATTTTTACTTTTTAATACACTTTCTCTTCTTCCAAAACTTCTTTATCTTTATCTCTTCTGCTCATCTTACTTTTTCTACTCTTTTTAATTTTCATATTCAACTTTAAAATGAGTTATAAATTGAAACGGAGAGTACTTACATAAGTAGTACTACACTTCAAAATGATATCATGTCCACCACGTACAGTATTTATTAACATTTCAGCCTATAACAAACAATTTAATTACCGCAGTTATTTAAATTTACCGATATGAAAAAGAAGACAAGTTTGTGACACTACGCAATACTACTACCGCATAAGCTCGAGGTTCCGGCAACACAGGCGAGGAGACAGTCCCAACGTAAGCCCTAGATTAAGACATGATTATAGGCACCCCGTTTGCGCCAACCAACCCCTTTCTAACCCCCGACTTTGCGAGCCCCGTTTTCTCGTTAGCCGAGGAACAATGCGTGCCTCCGGTCACATGGGGAGAGAGAGGGAGGAGGAAGGAATCTTTGGTTTTATTTACGCGGGGGCGCGTGCAGCACAACACACCCCGTCCTCTACATGGTCCCGCGGCCTTGGGATTTGTGCCCTCCTGGCCAAAGCGAGGATTGACCGCACCGCCTCCATGAGTGAGGCGTGGCCTCATTTTTTTTACTTTCTCCGTTCATAATTATAAATTATTTTTATTTTATATAAAAATTAAAAGAACAATAATTATAACATTTTAATTTTTGTTACAGAAATTAAAGAGAACAGAAAAAATATATTAAACAGAAAATGAAAAGAAAAGACATATAAATAGAGATTTATTGAAAAAAAATGTGTTAAAAAATAAAAAATCTATTAAAAAATAAGAATAATGAGAATAAAATTTGAATATAAAATAATTTATAATTGTGAATGAAAAGAGTATAATAATGCATGACGCCTCGCCGCGGTGCGGACCGCAGCTGTGGCTTGGCGGAGCTTAATTTGTGGTTGTTGTGGACCACCAGGGCATGAGCTCTTCTTCGTCTTCGCTCGCGGTAGAACACCGTAGACTTGTTCAAGTGCGTACTGTATTTTTTGGAGTATCTTGTATACGATGGCGGATCGCGTGTCGTTGGCTTGGCTGTACGAGCTCAGGGAGGGAGGCGGTCGTCCTCTCCGACGCGGCCACGCCTTTTCGGCGACGAGAAGGCTGCGGGGCACGCACGCCCACCACGACGACGCGCCTCTCCTCGCGCGCGTCCGATCCGTAGGATCCAAGGGAGCGGTACGTGCAGCACCAAACCGGAGGATTCGAGTCCCAGTCCTCTCTAGCTGGTATATACGGTCCGGATGCGAACCACTTTCCACGAGTCTCCACCGGCCGGCCGGACAGGGGTAACGTAGAGCTTAATCCCAGTTTACTCGTAGATGGACAGCACGGTTACCATGGTTGGGGTTTAGTCCTAGACTATCTAGCGTGAGAGACCCGCGAGCTAGGGCGACATCTTCCTTGGTACTTGCGTTGCGGAAAACATCTCTCAATGTGCCTTCGTGCTTCTCCATGCCTGCAGGAGTCTAGGTATCAGTTGCCTTGGACACGTAACACTAGAATACTGTTATTTCGTAGTATAGCTGATTAAGCTAACAAGTATGGATGGCTAAGCTAACCACCTCGTCGAAACAAAACAAAGGTACTCCGTAACCAACAGGAGCGTAAGCGGCAACGAGGGAGCGCCGGAGTGATGCGAGCTCGTGGGCCTGTGTGGCCCGGAATTGGGAAGTCGTCCAGGAAGCCCATTAATGTGGACGGTCGTAAAACTCCCTGGTCATAAACGTCTCGGCTGGCATCGCGCAGCCCACACCAGCGGTGTGTCCGTCCTCGCTACGGGCCTTTTTTTTTTAAGAAAATGGAAGGCACGGCGGCCCATCTCACCGGGCGCCCCTGAAAACAGTAAAAAAAGAACGGAGAGATCGGATTAAATTAGGATTGAGCTTAATTTGTACTTTCTCCGTTATTTAATTGATGTCGTCGTTGATTTTTAAATTCAACTTTTTACCTTTCGTCTTATTTAAAAACTTTGCTCGAATGTGTAAAATTTTAAGTTAGGATTCAAATAACTCTAATGATAAATCAAATTATATCAAAATATATGAAATTTATCAAATTTTTTTTGAATAAGACGAATAGTTAAAGTTGAATTTAAAAGTCAACGACGACATTAATTAAAAAACGGAGAAAATATTTATTTTTAAACTAAAATATAGTAAAGGTTGATTTCAGTTGTGACATGGTCAATGGGTCGAGCTCTTTTATCATTCCTACTCTTGTTGAGTTGAAGTTGTTTACACCGCACATACTCAAATGTGCTACTACTTCTGCTGCATTCCTAGCTGGTAATGAATCTCATATGCTGGTGATTTCACAATTCTCTACAGGGTGGAACGTTCGTGTTCAGAGGGAAAGACCTGGTGCGTGCCTAGAACGAATTTGTGAATTGGCCAGTTCTACGTGAATATAAAAAGGATTTAAGGATGTTTTAGAATTGGAAATCACTCTTGTATTTAAAAGTCTGAAAGATAAAAAAATTACTGTTTTCCAAATTAGAGTACGAATCTGTTTTGGAATTGGCACTATGGAAAGCGAATCTACCCCCAAGGTATGACTCGTTGTACACTTGTACGGTGCCAGATTGTTCCAATTTTTCGGACGTCGTACAAGGAGCTGAAGGCCTCCAGGCTCGAACGTACTTGGCGTATATTCAACAGTTCATCTCCATAGCCTCAAAAAATGGGAAAGAAAAGGAAAAACTCCGCAGCCCATGGGCTGATTGCAAGAAACAAGAGGAAGGCGTAACAGGGCCCACGCGATAAGCTGCAAGCCAGCTTGCTCAGCAAGTGCCAAGTGTACACCAGTTGGATAGCCTTGGTCTCCATTCCGTCGTCGCCACTCGCCGCGGCTCACCTCCGACCGTCGCAGTCTTCACGACTCCTCCGGCTGGCCCCGTGTCTTCTCAAACGTTCTAGAACACCCGCCTTCTTTCTTCCTCTCTCCATTCCAAACCTCTTTAAGCTCCCCGCTGAACCTGAGCCCGGGTCATACGATCTTTGAGCAGAACAGTAGAGCGAGCAAGCTAGCAAGCACGTGCATCAAGATCAGCAGCTCGTCGCCAATGGCGTCTGCTTCCGTAGTCACTTCTATCTTGTGCAGCAACACAAGCAGCAGCGCTTCCACCAGCAAAAGTGCAGCCGTACCAAGAACAACACGGATCCCTCTCTTCTCCAAGAACCAGTACAGGCCGTCTCTTCGGCCTCTTAGGACTGGTTCCGTAGTCAGGCGATCGGTGCAGCAGCAGCAAGAGGAGAATACGGCGCCGTCTTCATCTGTCGCCGTAGCCTCCGACGAGCAGAAGGAGAAGGCGACGGAGTCGCGTCACGTCGGCGGGGACGACGATGCCAAGGCATCGGGTCATGTTGGAGGAGACGGCGGCCACAAAGAGGGCGATGCCGAAGGGCAGAGGAGGAAGGAGGAGCAGCAGGAGGTGGACTGGAAATCGGACGAGGAGTTCAAGAAGTTCATGGGTAACCCGTCCATCGAGGCCGCCATCAAATTGGAGAAGAAGCGCGCCGACAGGAAGCTGCGCGAGCTGGACCGCGAGCCCGACGCCAACCCCGTCGCCGGTCTGTTCCGGGGCCTGGTCAAGGACCAGCTGGCTCGCGAGAAGCAGAGGCTGGAGCTGGCGGAGAAGACCTTCAAGGCACTTGATCTCAACAAGGTGATTGATTATTAACCTCTTCTCTTTCCT